>JBBPBX010035061.1:8260-32263 GCA_038048925.1 Garcialebias charrua
TATATATATATATATATATATAGTATACTGTATATATATATACTGTATATATATAAAGGCACAGTTTTTGTATGACTGACAACCCAGTGACATGATGCCTGCGCGCCAGCACAATTTTATGTCATAACATGTGCCGTTGAGTTTAGATTTGTGAAAATTTACAAATTTGCACTGTTTGAGTGTTGTCATTGTGTTAGAGAGAGTAAATACCATGAATAAATTTGACATTAAACATAATCCAAGTTGAAGTGTTACATCATTTTCAGCCCCTTTTTGTCATCTGCATTTGGTAGCAGGCCAAACTGACAAAGACCATGCAGAATAATGTAGTATTTTAATCCCACAGCAGAAAAAGCGATGTAGTCTCTGTAAGTACCATATTTTCTGGCCTATAAGTCACAGTTGTCTTACTAATTTTCATGTCCTGCGACTTATACTGCGATGCGACATATTTAGGGATTTTTTTCCCATATTTTTAGACCAATTTTTGGCTGAGATATGACCGTTTCCATTCATTCTGACGAAAAAAATGGAGCAGTACCACTTTCGCCCGCTAGGGGTGCAGTACCACTTTCGCCCGCTAGGGTCCACCGACCGTTCCCAGCTCATGTGTCCGACCGCAACCTCCTCTGGTCGGACTCGCTCTGTCGCAGCACGGCCTCCTGCTCTCTGGAGCTCTGAACTACTGCTAGCTCAGTGTTTCACTGTTAGCAAAATAGCTCAAGAACCACATGACAGATTTTGATAAAACTTACAGAAAGTAATCACTGGATGGACATTTACAATTGATTAGCTTTAGGAGACGTTTCAGCTAAAATTCGATTTATTTATAATTTATTTTCGCAGCGCGCGCACGTTTGGAAGACCGTCAAAGCGAAACAATTTAAATCCAGCTGATTTGACCATTACGAGCATTTAATAAGGAAAAGTTCAGCTCAGATACACCTTTACTATAATGTCAGCAAACAAATTTTTTTTTAGGTGTTTATCATGTATTTTAAAGAAATGCAGCATTCCCACCCGTGCGGGTCCACATTTTGCACGTAGCAAAACTATTTTTTAAATTCAGCTGATTTGACAATTATGTTAATTTATTAAGGAAAAGTTCTGCTCAAACACATCTTTGCTATAATTTTCAGCAAGCAAATAATTGTTTTTAAAGCTGCTATATGTAACTTTTCTAACAATATATGTTTAACATATTTCTTCATTCTGTCACTAGATTGATGTTAGAGAGGTAATCTCTGAAAAAAAACTGAAAAAAATATTGTCATCTTGCTTCTCCAGGTGGTAAATAAGCATTTCTAAAAAGAAAAAGTGACCTGCCATTTTCTAGCCTGGCCCTCGCCTTCCTGCACAGCTCCGCTCAATTCTCATTTCCCTTCACTGCACAGTCTGGGACTTCTCTCATTAACAACCATTTCTCCGGTAGATTTTTGTTCGGACCAATCAGAGAACAGAAGGGACGGAGTTTTGGACCCTAACCCACGCCCCCACCTGTCCCAGCGCGCAGAGCCCTATAAAAGGGCTCTGCCAGCGCGCAGTCAGCGAGCACCGGCATGTTCTCATTCAAAGCGATGCAAAGCGATGCAGAACTGTTTTATATGTGACACAAATTTATTAATTTCCCCTTCTTAATCCCTTATCTGGAGTTTTCTTTTGTTTTTTGGGCCAAAAGTCAAGTGATCGCTCGCGCCCTCCTCCTTCTCTCCCTCCGCTGAAATGAACAAGGAAATGGCTGTCACGAGAATTAAACTCGGGTTTTACGTTGCTGACCGAGTCCCATCAGATGTTCTGGTCTTCTGGTGAGCTGGACCAGCGATCCATGGTTTTATTGTATTTTATTAAAACGTTTTATTAACATATAAACACAGAATTTCCAGCGCGGCAGCCGGCAGCAAGAGAAAAGCTGCAGGAGGCGGAGCAGTTGTCAAGTTCACCAGAGCACGGGGGGTGGCTCTGAGGGGAGGGAGCAGAATGCTTTCCCTGTTCAAAATATCCAATGGTTTTGTTCCTCAGCAGAGCCCACGCCTCCAGCAAGAATCGTTTTAAAATGGAGAGGTCCCAGACCCTAGTCTGAAGCGAAGTGAAGGACAGGGTGTGGTTTTAACCAGGCTAGCCATTTTCCAGCCAATAAAAACAAAGTTTGTAACCAGCCAATAAAAACCGAGCTTGAATTTGAATCAGCCAATAAAAACAGAGCTTGAATTTGAATTTCAACAGACCACAAGGGGCAGAGCCATATATGGCTCTGAGGGGGAGGGATCAGAATGCTTTGCTTGTTGAAATTTTTTCTAAGTGCTGATGTTCTACAGAAACTGCAGACTTCACCTTTAAGTGTTAATCTTGTTAAAGTCCTACCGTGCACGCTCGTGTGGCCATTTCGCAGCCAACCCATTTTTGGCAAACCACCGGCCCACATTTCCGGGTTATCACAGCTGACGCGTAACATAAGTGACGCATCAGTGGTGACGCATAGATGCAACGTATACAGAGGTGCAACACATTTATGAGTTTTTCCACTTTATTGGACATAATTGGACTAATGCGACATATAAGGCCGTGCGACTTAAAGGGCGGAAAGTACGGTAGGTATGGGGGAAAACAAATCGGTACAGTATTGGTATCGGTTATTGGCCAAATAAGTTTTAACATATCGGATATCAGCCAAAAATTCAAAGTCGTGCATCCCTATTAGCAAATTGCTAAATGCCAGTTTTTTATGATAAAATACAGGAAGGTGGTGGGGGGGGGGTGGATTTTAAAAAAGTTTCACAAGGAGTACTGGTTCCTAACTTCTCTTTTTTATTATTTAATTTTACTTTTTTGAATTTCTTAAACCAGGTAATTTTGTCATATTGTAAATGTTGCAAGTTGTGTGGGTGTGTGTGTGTGCGCGCATGTGTGTGCTCTGTAGATTGTAAAAGTTCTTGTAATCAATCTATAGCTGCAAATGACATGGCAGCAGGCGATGGCTTTATGTTTCTTAAGGCCTGTTGTGAATGCGTCATGGCAATATTTCATTTACTTTTGCAGCAGTCACTTTTAAAGGCACACACTTGCATGCACACTAGATGACTGTACATACTTGAGTATTTTCCTGTAGACTTGCATGCCTAAATTGGCTGTTTATTGGTTTTAGGAGGAATGGCACAATCACCACATTAAACAGATTGTCAAAGAAAACATCGGTGACGTCGTTTATTTAAATTTATTGTCTTTCATTTTCAACTAATTTCTCAACCAGGGTATCACATTGACTGCAGTATCTCACAAACTCAAGACAAACACATTGTTTTGAAAGAAATACAACATTTTATTATTACGATTTTGATACACTGCCTTGAATCCACTTCGAAGGTATGATTTTTACGTCAGTAATTTAGACTCATTTTTTACTACCTAATAAATAATGACCACTCACGGAGTGGTGGTGCAGAGGTTAGAGAAGGTGGGCCTGTGATTGGAAGATCGCTGGTTCAACTCCCAGTAAGGACAACATCAAAATGTGGGTGGGATAGGTGAAGCACCCACACCTGCCTCAACCCTCATTTTCCCTTCTCTGGGCCCTTGAGCAAGGCCCTTATCCCCCACCATCTGCTCCCCCGGGTGCCCTAGGTAGCAGCTCTCTGCTCCACACAGAGGGCTGTGGTAGCTCGTGGTCTGTGGTTGCGTCAGGAAGGGCATTCTGCATAAAAATAATTGCCAAGTCTTTGTGTGACTTAGTTCGCTGTGGTGACCCCTGAAGAAGGGAGCAGCCGAAAGGCAAAATAATAATAATAATAATGACCACTCATAAACCGATCTTGTTTTATAATTTCAATATATTTTCATCAAGCTTGACTCACAGTTAACAAAAAAAATAAAATATGTGGCAGATGTGCTGAATACTATCTTCAGTAACTCAATAAAGCACATATTTCATTATATAAATAACAAAATATAAAGACATTTTCCCCTGCGGTTGATCCATATAACCAGGGTGAAGTACACTTTTCAGTGTCTGTTTGCTGTTTATACTAGTATTACTATGGTAGGTTTCTCCTGTTTATCTATGGGTATTGCCATGAAGAAACCAATACCATTAAACTGCAAGAACAGCCCCAGACTGTACATCAAAAGAAGAGTTTGCATGAGATACAGTCTTCATGCACAAATGTAACTACATTTTTTGTTTTGATTTATTTTATTTTCCTGATTTATTCTGAGTATGTTTGTAGACACAAAACAGTTTGCAGATTATTCATTGAAGACACAAATGGATCAGATGCAAACAGATAATAATCCATTGCAGCTAGATTAAATCCAAAACTGCAGTGGTACACAACTGCTTTACTGATTTAATTGCATCCTACATGTACGCATTTGTGATTTAGTACAATTCAGTTATTGTATATTCACATTCCTAGTTTAAACATTACCTTCAAATTCCAACTAGACTTTACCTGAAGTTTGAATAAAGTTTATCGCCATAAAATGTTGTTAAACTGATCCACTTTGCAAAGTGTGATATCAGAATAAGCTTTATTATCATTGTACTGAGATACAGTGAGAATATATATATTTAATATATACTCTCCAATTGGACTGATAGGGGTTTTCCTTCACCTAGCCTTATTTACAACACAGTTAGATAAACTCCACATGTCACCAGGTTGAATACTATGGAAAGAGCTTAAGTGAAATGTGATTCTTGAGTTTGAAATCATTTTACAGTTAACCTTCCATCATTTACTTCCCCCGGGCTCTTTACACGTGCAGCCTTTCTGGCTCCAGCATGATTCCATATATTGAGCTCTTGGTAACAACATTCATGTTGTACTTCTCAACATTGAACTTGTTTTTTTCTCAAGTTGACTCTTGACCTTCATTTCCCTGTAAATTGTGGCATTAAGCTTTTTAAATATGCATCTCATTTTAGGAAATATATTGATTAAGGATAAAGAAATCTTCACTTTCGTTATTAGAAAAATACCAAGAAAATAAGGAGTTTATTATTGTTTTCAGTCTTTTTCTTTGCTTTTTTTTTCTTCACATCTTTTTTCCTAATTCTGATTGACATGTGGTAAGCCAGCAGTCTTTTAGTACTTGTGGTGCAGACAGAAGCACTTTGTTCATTTGTGTTGGTTGGCTAACTTGAACTGGTTTCCAGCCAGTTTAAACATGACCTTCACAAATAGGGATCCCATCTCTTGGTTCTGCAAGAGGTTTGTTACATATCACTATGAACATCCCTATTTTTGCCCTCACACCACTTTAAAATTCCAGTTTATCTCTAGGGCAAATGTGACTTAAGGGAAGAACGTCATTGAACAATATAAACATTTTTAAATTAGACTACCTGGATAAATAAAGGGTAAATGAAAAAAAAAGACAAATACTTAAAGGGGACCACATATTCAAAATTCACTTTTTAATGTTTTTTAACTCAACTTTGGGTATGTACTTCATAAAAAAACAGTCCTAGGGCCAAAAAAATGCACCCAGTGATTTATTTACTCTAAGTATATTTATTTATCTTTGATATAAACACTTCATTTTCACTTCCTGCGGTTTGTGACGTCACAAACCGCAGCCACAACCCACAACCACAACCCACCCCGACCAGAGCCATATAAAGTGAGAGTTGCGACACTTCCATAGAGTTCCGTTGTAAGAATGGAATGCGGAAGTCACGTGGGTCATGGAGGGGGCGATTTGTTCCATGGCTCTGTTTAAAGGTTCAGTATGCAGTTTCTGTAGAACTGCAGCAGTTAGAAATATTTTCAACAGGCAAAGCATTCTGATCCCTCCCCCTCAGAGCCATATGTGGCTCTGCCCCCTTGTGGTCTGTTGAATTTCAAATTCAAGCTCTGTTTTTATTGGCTGATTCAAATTCAAGCTCTGTTTTTATTGGCTGGTTACAAACTCTGTTTTTATTGGCTGGAAAATGGCGGGTCACCTTTTCTTTTTAGAAATGCTTATTTACCACCTGGAGAAGCAAGGGGACAATATATATATATTTTTTTTTTTCAGAGATTACCTGGCTAACATCAGTCTGTCAGGAGGTAGTGACAGAGTGAAGAAATATGTTCATAAAAAAGCTACATACTGTAGCTTTAACAGTCTGACTCTGCCTGCAGTAGCGCTCCGTCGCCGCCAGAGGGCGCAGCTCCACAAGGTTTCCATAGCCGTTGTTTGGAACGATTGACCGCCTCTCGGCGACATCAAAGAGTGTCAGAACTCTCTATATATATGGCTCTGACCCCGACCTTTGTCCCGCCCCGTCACCTAGCAACCCCTGGTGATGCTCCACCCACTTCAGTATAAAAGAGGTGACGGTTGTTTTTCCTTATTTCATGTCAGCACAATGGCTAAAAATGTCACAGAGTCTAGCCAGCTAACGTGAGCGTTGCGAAGATTCTCTAACCCTCCTGGCCCAGATAATGGCATAGTTTTCAGATGGGAGTCTTGAATGAACAGCGATGCAGCATGTTGCAGTGTGTGTGTGTGTGTGTGTGTTGGTTTATGTGTCATAGCAGGCCAGACTACGTACCGCTAAACCACATTAACAAACCTGTGTGTGTGTGTGTGTGTGTGTGTGCGCGCGCTGATCGAGGGAGACAGCCCCGCTGTGTGTGTGTGTGTGTCCGCTGCGAGTGACATCCGCTCCCTCCAGCGCGCGCGCACAGGGGGAGGGAGGGAGACGTCAGGGAGTTGTACATTTATTACAGAGGAAAAATTAAAAATGACACGACAACTTGTACACGTCTGATCTGTCCCACAATAAATACGTCGCGGTCCAGTTCAGCTCAGCTATACAGGGCTCTGGGTGGCAGTAACGCGAGTTCAGACATCCTCGTCTGCCTTTGGAGGGCGGAGTTAATGTAAACAGATCTTTGAAGGGCGTGGCCACGAGATCTCATTATCATAAACCAGTCGTTCAAAACGAAAGTTAAAAATGGCAGAATTAAAAAGGGTATAATTGATTATCTAAGAATTATTTTGTGTATTAAATTGAATGAACATTGTCTGGTAACCCCACAGACATACCATAACAATTTTAAAAACCTATCTGTGGTCTCCTTTAATGCTAGGACTGCTCATAGTTCAAGCACAAGTCAAGCAGATCTACCTAGAAATTATGAGAGCATGACAAAAATTGGTATATAAGAACATATAAAGATTCAGGATAACATGCTGCACTTGTGCCAACAGTGTCAGGATAACATTCATTCATTCATTCAACCTTTATGCTGCACTTGTGCCAATAGTGCAGCTGTAAACTGAATGAAAGAACTGAGTTTATTTTGTCATGATCACATCACATATTTTGTTTGTACTGTATTAGGAATGCACGGTATTGGATTTTTGGCAGATATCCGATATGCCGATGTGTTAAAACTTATTTGGCCGATACCAATACCCCCCCCCCAGATCTACTTACAGAGACTACATAGCTTTCTCTGCTGTGGAATTAAAATACTACATTATTCTGCATGGTCTTGGTCAATTTGGCCTGCTACCTAATGCAGATGCAAAAAGGCGACTGAAAATGATGTAACACTTCAACTTAAATTATGTTTAACATCAAATTTATTCATGACATTTACTCTATAACACAACAACAATCAACCAATGCAAATGTGTAAATTTTCACATATCTAAACTCAATGATGTGCGTGATATTATAACATTGTGTTGGTGCTGCATGCATCCTTGTCACTGGGTTGTCATACAAAACAGCGCCTTATGTATCTGTGAGTTATTTTGATGGAATTACCTATGTCCAATATTTAGCTTTATTGCTAATATCGGCCAATACATGCAGATAATATTGTGCATCCCTAGTTTGTATGCTTAACACAATGTAAGGATAATTTTGTTTGTTTCCTCGATTTGAGCTAAAACCTCTATATAGCTACCATATCTTTATTTATAATGCAGATTTTTACCCACTGCTGGAAGGTGGGTGATAATGTAATTGCCTATTTTTGTGTGTGCTTGTATGTGTGCATGTTGTGCGTGTTATCAGTGAATGTACATCTTTAACCGTTTACCATTTGAGAGATCACTTGTTTCAAGATGGCTGTAATGGCAAATCAACTTTAGGAAACATGTAAATTGCTGTAAATCAGTTAATTTCATAGAAATTGAGCTAAAAGTTGGTATGGTAGTAGCAGAGAGTCATCCCCAAAATACACACTACAAACAGAATGTGAATGAAGAATGAAAGCAAAATGAAGTGTTGCTACACACTATACATTGATTCACTTCCATCTTTAATTGACCACAGGTGTGTACTGAACTGCACATGCATTTGTGTCCATTCACAACATGTCAGATTCTCATGCAGCTCCCCCCTATAAGGTTTCAGTGAGACTATGAGAGCACATTCTTCGGAGTTCCACTGCTGGTTCATATTCACTGTTACACACACCTCAGACTTTCTCATGTGAAAACATTCTTTTCAGGTGTGACATTACAGATGAGTTCCTCTCCTTTCATTCTTATTATCTGTGACTCTTCTTTCTCTCTCAGGAAGTCATAAATCTTTTAGTCACAGCTTTACTGGCACTCTGGTTTAAAAAGTTTTACTATCTACAAAATGCTTCAGGCTGTAGAGCCACAAGGTTTATACTCTTTACACTAAGAACCTAACAATTCACTGAAATCTGGTGTTCAGAGGGTGTCCTGACGTTTCTCCGCTATATTAATACGTCACAAATTTATCAAGAAACATTTTTTTTTGTAATTTATTAAAATATCTAAATTAAAAACATTTTATTGGAATTGCATACAATAAATAATTACATATATGTATTATTAAAAATAAAGTAGCACTTATAAATGCATCTAATTGTAAGCCCTTACATTACAAAAAAGATGTTTAAATATGTGTTACCTAAATTATGTGTACCACTATTGTGCCAGGGAACAGTTATTAGAGGAAATCTTAATAATGCATATTCTATCATATGGACGGACCTTGTTAGGTTTTTCTACCTGGATTATTGAGCATGCATCAGGGCTTAATGCATATTGTTTCATAAAATGTATCATTTCAATGTCTAAAGGCTAATAATAGAACAGAAAGACAAAACATCCGCTTTACATTGTCTTTAATCACAATTATGTTAAACATTAATCTACAGTTGATGCATATCACTGAACATGTAAGAATTAAATTAAATATTTTATTTAAAAAGTCCGATTCTGTTTATAACTTTTATGGACAGATTTTCTAGGCGCAGCCAAGGTGTTGAGAGGATCCGTTTTGGTGGCCTTAGAATCGCTTCTCTGTTTTTTGCAGATGATGTGGTCCTATTGGCTTCATCAGCTCGTGATCTACAGCTTTCACTGGAGCGGTTTGCAGCTGAATGTGATGCGGCCGGGATGAGGATCAGTTCCTCCAAATCCGAGGCCATGGTCTTGAGCCGGAAAAGGGTAGCATGCCCTCTCCGGGTCGGGGAGGAGGTCCTGCCCCAAGTGGAGGAGTTTAAGTATCTCGGGATCTTGTTCACGAATGAGGGAAAACTGGAGCGTGAGATCGATAGGCGGATAGGTGCAGCGTCCGCAGTGAAGCGGGCGCTGTACCGGTCTGTCGTGGTGAAGAGAGAGCTGAGTCAAAAGGCAAAGCTCTCAATTTACCGATCGATCTACGTTCCCACCCTCATCTATGGTCATGAGCTTTGGGTTATGACCGAAAGAACAAGATCTCGGATACAAGCGGCTGAAATGAGTTTTCTCCGCAGGGTGGCTGGACTCTCCCTTAGAGATAGGGTGAGAAGCTCAGTCATCCGGGAGGGACTCGGAGTAGAGCCGCTGCTTCTCCACATCGAGAGGAGCCAGTTGAGGTGGCTCGGGCATCTGGTTAGGATGCCTCCTGGACGCCTCCCTGGTGAGGTGTTCCGGGCATGTCCCACCGGGAGGAGACCCAGAGGAAGACCCAGGATACGCTGGAGGGACTATGTTTCTCGGCTGGCCTGGGAACGCCTTGGGATTCCCCCAGAGGAGCTGCTCCAAGTGGCTGGGGAGAGGGAAGTCTGGGCCTCCCTACTTAGGCTGCTACCCCCGCGACCCGACCCCGGATAAGCGGAAGAAAATGGATGGATGGATGGATTTAAAAAGTCTTGATCATAGAAATTTACAAATGTGATTTTACAAACGTTTTGTCCTGGGTATTAACATTTATTTATTTATTGTCAAAGTCAAGTGCATTTCTAAAGCACATTTAAAACAAATGTTGACAAAAGTGCTGCACAAATTGTACAAACTTCAAACCAGTATTTTATATGAAGGCAATGCAGGTGAACTCAAATACAGGTACAGTAAAAGAACCACAGAAAAGAAAATAATGTAGATAAATTAAATATGCATACTGTATTGCACTCAAACAAAAAAAATGCTACAATGTATCAATGTAACAATGTAACATTCTCGTATACAATGTATAATGAACTATATCAAATGGTGCAGTTTGAAGCGTACTGTAAAAAATGTCCAGCTATATTTTTGTGCAATTCTGTGATGCAGGTACATACTCAATGAAAAACAAAAACGTTTAGCCGCCATAATTTATATGGAACCTTGAGCCGGGATTAAGCTACAATAAGCTGCTGTAATCTGTGTAGCTAAGTTAATATGGAGAAATCAGAAGACGTTTAAGTGGTAATTTAAAAGTGAATCTGCTGCTAACTGAGAATTTTAAAAGAAAAAAAAATCCAAAATAATGGAAAAGGTTTAAAAGCCAAACAATAGCTTTTATGTTTTCTAGCAGAAAACATTCATGCCCTTGATGACTGGATCTACACCAGCATTAAAAAAAGAATAAGAGTAACTTACACATTTTGCTTCATTTTTTTTAAATCTTTTACACACATCAACCACTAAAATGAGAAAAATCTTGTGCAGATTTTTTAAACAACTTTATTTCTTATTTTATTGTAGAATAGCACAGAAGGCCATTGAACAGCACAGTGTAGAATAGAGGCGTGTTCACGATACATCCCAAATTGAGCTTTAAATTAAATGTTTCATATGTACCTGTCAGGAAAATTACAGGTTGTTAAATAGTTCAGCAGAGCTTCCTTTAAATAAATTCAGTTTTGAAAAAGTAAGCTTGTTGATATAGTTTCTAAAACATACAACTCCCTTAAAAGTGCCTCAAGATTCAAATTGGACACTGCAGAATTATTTTTACCAATCTGTTAATGTCTGCTAATTTTTATTTTTTGTTATTGATTATACATATCAATATGCAATTGTTCTGTCGTTCAAATTATTATAGGTAAATGTATTTTTAGTAGGGATGTGCAATATTATCGGCATGGTATCGTATCGGCCGATATCAGTGGTAAAGTTAAATATTGAACATCGGCCATTCCATCAAAATAACTCACTGATGTAAAAGGTTTCCGTTTTAAGTTAATTTTTAATTTAAGAAACTGTCAAGTATATCTATTAATACACTACTACTTAGGCACTTTTCACATGCCGCTTGTGGACAGGTTGAGTTTAGATTTGTGAAAATGTACAAATTTGCACTGTTCGAGTGTTGTCATTGTGTCAGAGAGGGTAAATGACATGAATAAATTTGACATTAAACATAATCCAAGTTGAAGTGTTACATCATTTTCATCCCCTTTTTGGCATCTGCATTTGTTTGCAGGCCAAACTGACAAAGATCATGCAGAATATTGTAGTATTTTAATTCCACAGCAGAGAAAGCTATGTAGTCTTTGTAAGAAGGTCTAGGGAAAAAAAATACCTGTAATGTATCGGTTATCGACTAAATAAGTTTTAACATATTGGCATATCGGATATCGGCCAATAATCCAAAATCGTGCCTCCCTGATTTTTAGTCATTTAAAAAAAAATATTGTGTAATACTCATAATATGTGATTTCTATTTATCTGAGACTAGCAACAATTCTGACAAAATCTTAAAAATGTCCAAACCTAATTGAATAGGTTACTTGTCCTCGTATATCTTTTCCCTCTGCCTCCCCTCCCCCCGTTGTTCTTGTCTGTCTTGCTGATTGCTGACAGAGAAGGGTGTGCGCTGGCATTGTTGTTATCTGTTTGCATTTGTTCAGCTCTTCATCATGTTACAGGAGAACTCGTGCTGTTCTCTGCCATGTTCAAACATACAACACACAAACGTTGGCATGCACACAGTGACACAGGTAGAGCAGCCCCAACAGTAGTCCAGTTTAAAGTGTCAGGTGACCCTCAAGCAGTCGCTGAGACATCAGTCTCCAGCTGGAATTCTTGAATGTTGATGCCCCACAGCTACGGCCTTTTTCTTTCTTCAAAACTTCTAGACCTCACAGGATTTTTAAAGTTTGTTTTTGTATTTTGTCATTATTATTATTTTTCCAGTCCCCCTGGAAGTAATGACCTGCATGCAAAAAATATTAACAGTTGAGAGGTGTGACGGTTCATTTGGAGGATCTTTACAGACAGTGAGCTGTTTGAGAAGAACGCTGTGTGAGTGAACGAGACCACTAACCAGCCAACCCAAACATTCTTGACTCCCGTCTGCAGGTTGTCTGCTTTATAAACTGCAATTTATTTTTCTGATGTTTCTCCGCTTCTTTGCTTGCTGCACAATGTGTTCCCTGTCGGTTTTAGCTTTCTGGCTCATTTTGACACATTGATATATGTGACTAAATAGTAGTGTTGCAAGAAGAGAATATATAGGGTATGTAAATAAATACACAGCCTATATATTGTGTGAACTAAATATGTTTATTTGAAATGTGTTTTATAATCTTATGAAATGTTATCTCGGGATCTTGTTCACGAATGAGGGAAAACTGGAGCGTGAGATCGATAGGCGGATAGGTGCAGCGTCCACAGTGAAGCGGGCGCTGTACCGGTCTGTCGTGGTGAAGAGAGAGCTGAGTCAAAAGGCAAAGCTCTCAATTTACCGATCGATCTACGTTCCCACCCTCATCTATGGTCATGAGCTTTGGGTTATGACCGAAAGAACAAGATCTCGGATACAAGCGGCTGAAATGAGTTTTCTCCGCAGGGTGGCTGGACTCTCCCTTAGAGATAGGGTGAGAAGCTCAGTCATCCGGGAGGGACTCGGAGTAGAGCCGCTGCTTCTCCACATCGAGAGGAGCCAGTTGAGGTGGCTCGGGCATCTGGTTAGGATGCCTCCTGGACGCCTCCCTGGTGAGGTGTTCCGGGCATGTCCCACCGGGAGGAGACCCAGAGGAAGACCCAGGATACGCTGGAGGGACTATGTTTCTCGGCTGGCCTGGGAACGCCTTGGGATTCCCCCAGAGGAGCTGCTCCAAGTGGCTGGGGAGAGGGAAGTCTGGGCCTCCCTACTTAGGCTGCTACCCCCGCGACCCGACCCCGGATAAGCGGAAGAAAATGGATGGATGGATGAAATGTTATTTATGGACACATTTAAAGCAAAATGCAAGAAAATTGTATTAAGATGATTTGTAATTAAAAAGTAATGTCCTAATAAAATAGCTTTAAGATGAATTACAGCGCCCTCCTTCTCCTTGTGGATACATATTCAAAGTTGTTTACGTCGATGTCAACTGTGTTTTTTTTAGCACGATGTGTCAGCTGGAGCTCTGAAGGCAGCGCTGGACGGAGTGGTTCAGGAGTGCGTGAGCTTTGTGGGGGTGGACATCAATATCTGCTCCGAGACATTGATGAGGTAGATGACACAAAAAGTATGCAGGCTTTTTGTGTTGTGTTCTGTTATGTACTTTGCAGGATTGCGGACGGCGGTCAGGTGTGTTTACCTTGTGCTCTTTTTGTGGATAATTGTTATGATTTGTAGTCTTACTTTCTGTCTTTCCTTTCCTCCCTTTCTTTCTTTCCTACAAAAAAAAAATCATAATGGTGTGAAGAGGATGGCTGTAAGGTGAGAAGGGAGGCCATCTATAAAAGTAATATGAAAAAAAATAATAATAATAATAAAAAATCTGCTCCGAGACATTGATGAGGTAGATGACACAAAAAGTATGCAGGATTTTTGTGTTGAAGCGTAAAGTACCAATAAACAGTGTGTTCGTGAATAGTGCCATTATACTCGTAGTACACTGAAAAATGTGAGGAGGACTGATCTTAAAGAAGTTGTCTCAGTTTTTTTTGTACATTTAGAACATCTCAGTTGATTTTCGTTCATGGCGTTTTCCCTGATACAGAAAACATTGATCTGTAGAGACTACTACTATTTCCTATAGTACTACTTTTTTGGTTCGCTGAAGATAGTTGTTCTTTATTTATGTCTTGAGTTTAGGTTTAAATGAGTTATGGGCAAATAAACTATCTTCCTGGTGCAGAATCCATGAAAATCTAAACATGAGAAATGCCTCAAACTTTGCACATTGTTGTACACATGTCCTCACAGCAGGTGTGTGTCTTCACATTTGTGCCCTGTTCTGTATTTTCCTTGCACATGCCCAGACACCCATTCAAATTCTGAGAAAGAGATGAAGTTGGGCTCAGACTTCTGACATACTTTTCCTTTGCAGTCACAACATGGCAAAGCTTCATTCACACTCCTGAACAGGCGTGTGATTAATTCACATACACACAAACGGGCTGCCAGTTTTCTGTTTAGACTAAAGCTTCACACCCGGGCCCCAATTACTGGGCTGACTGGAATCATCTGAGAGGATTAGGCAAAGTTACACACAAAAAAATGTATCTAGACGTTGAAACATTTCAATACATGACTTAACTCCTTGTAGAACACTATTGCAGATGCATTTGCAGGTTTTCAGACAAGTCTGAAAGGGAGAGGAAGTGCACAGATTTGACGTATACTCTGATTTTTGCTATTGACACAAACTGTATGAAAAAAGCTGGCGTAGACTCCGAGACAGGGATCAGGTCATCTGTTTACTTGGCTGCTCTACTAGAGAGCTTTTTCCATTTCTGCCACCAGTTAGGCCACACTCACATACACAGACTTTAAGCATAGAAACGTGTTGATGACTGACGCATTATGTGAAGTGTTGACATAGCAGTGTGTTTTAGAGTGAGTGACTCACTGTGGGCATTAACAGGATTGACCTAATTGAGTTTCAGATCACCTCTTGTCTTTGCTCTGCCAAAAGTGGACAAATGTTCCCTGAAGATCATTTTTTGAGTCTATTACCACCACTTGTTCCAGCTTTAATTTACAATTATAAAAAATAAAATACTTGCAATATTAATGGTTGTATAGATATTTAAATGGGACCTTTTGTGTATAGGCACCCATTGTACACTAAAGGCCTTTGAATTAAAGAAAGATCTGTTCAGAGTTTTCCAGAAATTATTCAGAAAAAAAGATGTACCGGTAGTGAATCTTTTTTTCCCCCCTCTGTTATTACTTGTTTCGTTTTCCAGGCATGTAGCAGGACTAAATGCTGGCCGGGCTCGGAATATTGCAGAGTGGCGAGAGAAGAACGGTTCCTTCATCAACAGAGAGCAGCTTAACCTAGTCAAAGGCTTGGGACCAAAAAGCTACCAACAATGTGCTGGCTTCATCAGAATCAACCCTCAAACACTAAACAGGTACTTGCTCCTTTCTGGCCAGTACCAAAACACCAACAAGGCCTTGAACAAACCTACCGTATATCAGACACGTTTGCAAATAAATACAGGTTGTCCCCGACTTACGAGCAAGTTCCGTTCCTACGAATCGCTCGTAAGACGAAAATTCGTATGTCGGAACCCGAAACACGTGTCGCTCGTAAGTCCGGATTTTTGGTCGTAAGTCGGAAAATGTATGCTAGCGCTGCGTCGAACACCCGTTTTTCAACACAAACGTACATACTGGTTCATAAGCATGCACAGAACTTTGTTTACAAACGGTTAGCTAACACACTTTCACCTAAAATCACATACCAGTGCTGTATTTTCTGTATTTTCTGTACAACTTCACTGTTCGTTAGTCCGCTCGTAAGTCCGGAACGTCGTCTGTCGATGATGTCGTAAGTCGGGGACAACCTGTAGTTTGAAATTGGATCATTAATTTGTTCTTTTTTTTCATACTATTTACTAATTAAAAAAAAAAAAAAGAAAAGAAATTGGATCATTAGATACAGTACTTTGTTTGTAGTAGAATGTCACAAAGTCACACAATTAATTTTCATTATTTAATTATGATAATGTTCAAGATGATGTGTAACATTTTTGCACCATCAAGGTGATTAAAATTCATTAGCTGCAAACCTGGCCTAGTCAGCTGCTACTAACATAAAATAAACTGTAATAAGAAATGAAACTTGTTTGTTCAGTTTTAACAACAGTAGTTCATCTCTTGAATTTAAGTGCCTTTTTAGTGTTGAATGAGTCATAGGTTGGTGTGAAACGGGTTACAAAACATTAAGATGTTACAAAAAAAAATTAAGAAAATAAACAGTCGTGTAAGCATGGTAAGTTACTTTAACTGGACTGAATATGAGTGACAAAGCAACTAATGGCCAACTTTAAAATAACTATTTAAAAAAAACGCAGTATTTTGTTTGTGACCACTTTAGAAAAATTATACTGTAGAGAGATCTGTGTTTTTTGGAAGCAGAACAAAATAAAAGTAAGGGGGCTCAAGAATTGTACGCCTTGCTCGAACATTTTCAGTACACCAAGTGCCAAAGCTAAATACCACTACAAATAAATTTAAACATGTGTTTAGAGTCTGCTGAATTATCTATCTGATATTAAATTTAAAGGCAAATGCTTTGGCTGTATAACAACTTTTATAAACATGTCTGTGTTTTGTCATACAGTGTCAACTCCTCATCTCAATCTGCACCAGCAGCACCAGAGAAACCACTGGCCAAGAAGAGCAAAGGAAAGACTGGAGCTAGCATACCAACCTCATTAAACCCTCTGGACCAAACCTGCATACACCCTGAGTCCTACCATGTGGCACAGAGGTAAGACACAAAAACACAAACACACACTTGTACAGCAGCATACCCCACTGGCCAAAACATGTTCAGGCTAAGATGGAGCTGATTTTAACACCATCTCATATGGTGCTGGTTATAGTGGTGGAGGACTCTGATTTGATTAAGCAGACATGGGATCCGAGAAAGGAGGCGTTGGCTTTGTACATGCACATGGTGGTGTGTGTCCTTGTGAGAGAAATGATTGTTAGCGCTGCTGATGCTGTTATCAAAAGCACATTGAACATCTGCCACAGAAATTTGTGTGTAAGCGTGTAGCTTTCTCTCCTGCAGCTGTAGTCACTCAGCTGTGTTTAGTCTACATAAGTTCTGACACTAGTGGTTTTAAGCATTACGCCCCTCATGTTGATCTGCCTTTAATAGCCTCAGTACGTGTGTGGGATAATGTGTCTCTTTGCACACATTCAGATAGATCGATGCTACTTCATAAAATAGTTTTTCCTGTTTTAGCCAAACATTTAGGTGTCTTTGTTGGTTTTTGTTGTTTAGGGACATTTTTTATATAAAATGGGCTCATCTTGGACATGGAATACAAGATAATATTAATATATAATGTCACTACTGCTGACACATTTTTATTTACTTTGATGGTGCATAAAAGTATGAATTAAAAATACATGTTTTTTTTTTTAATGCTTACTTTACCATTTAATTTTTTCTTACTTGTTTTTGTTAATTGTTCTGCTGTTTCGAATTGTAATCCTGTGCTGGTTAATGTGCTTTTCGCACACTTCTCACTTTGGGAATTAACTCAGTTTAATTTGTTAACATTTTATTCAATGTTGGTACATTTTGTGGTCTTACAGAATTTTTAAACTTCCTTTTTTTTTTTCTTAGGAGTTCCCTAGTCTGTTCAATCGCTGACATTTCTATTTGATCTTTTAACATCCTCACCTACTGCTGATAAAATCAGAAGGGTTGGAGGGAGAATTGTGATGGAATGCTCTTTGTCAGCATTCATGTGTGTTGTGTCTTTATGGTGTATAAGGAATATCATGTTCATCACATTAGTGGAACTAGATCCTCCATTACTGCTCACAGCCCACACATCAGCCCCCGTTTTGAAACTATAAACCCACACACGCATAGTAAAGCAGAAACACAAAAGCACTGCCACATTTTGGCCAGCTTTTCTTTCATAAATTTTTCTAGTTTTATTTACTGGGTATTTTTTTTTTTTTTTACAAAAAGTGTTTTTTTTCCCCCATAAAATATTAATACCGGTACTCAATGTGAGAAGATCAACAATAAATGTATGTTTCAAATCATTTTAGAAGTTATTATTTGTTGTTTATTTGTCCATTCCAGTGATATTATCTGGTTTGGAGGCACAAGGGTTCAATGTGATGGAAAAATTCCCAATACGTTTTAGTCAGAACCCAGTACAGTATTTCTAAAACACAAGATGTATTGGGTCCTTGCTGTGGACTTAGATAAAGCCTATATCTCAGCCTATCCAACCCTTCATTCACACACACCACACATACCCACATGCATAGTAGTGTCAGTAATTATATAAGCATGAAGCCAACGGTGGAGGAGGCCTCTGTGCTCCTCATGCTCCTTAAATAGTTACACACAGCTCTGAAAGTTGAGACGGCCAGTACACACACACACACACACACACACACACACACATTTGAAAGCAGAATCCAAAATCTCTCAGCTTCTCAGATCTTGCATTTATTACCACTCAAGTTAAACATACAAGCTTACATTATTTTTGGAAATTGATAACAATATTTATCTCTTTTTACCGCTTGAATGTGTGTATTTTTAGAATTGGAACAGATTTGAGTACCGGTTGAGAAAAGCTTGTTTATGCTAAACTTGTGCAGATTTTCTTTGACTATCTGATTTTAATATTATGGGGAGATTATTCAGATTGTGCCCTGTTGAGTTAAATCATAAATGTCTACTTTCTATTCCTGGCTGGGTTCCATCTTGGAGGTATTTTGGGTATCTTTTGGACGGCTAAGTCATCAAAGCAGAACTGTTTCTTTTCCTGTAGAAATATACGTTTTTAAAGATAAGAAGGGTTTTAAGACAGAAGACCTCAGTGTTAGACACAGTGTAGTCTAGAGGTGTTTGTTTCCTCGCCACTAAGCCATTTTTGGCCTTATCCTCAGCCACAATTATTTTCTGATCTAGCTTGCCAGTGTTGAGAGATTGATTCAGCTCAAATCCCTCCTCTTAGTCAGTGATTTCAGTGGCAGAGCCTCTCAGCTCACAACTGTCTCATACAAAAGTTTGTACACAAGCTGTTTTGTCTCTGCTCCTGCCAATTGAGCATTTCTGAGCGACACTGTACATGAATCAACTTTGTGTACCGGTACATGTGTGTGTCCACCTGTTCTGTCCATCACGGGGTGGACAGCTGCGGGTTCTGTTTGGCGTCAGGCTTCCAGTGAGCGACATCCATCTTGGACACTACCCAAAATGGTCCAAAAATGTACACATGCGTGGAAGAAAATGCTTTCACGTCTATCACCAGCTGTGCTCAGTGTCTGCTGTAAATAATACATACACTATGCACAACACACACACACACACAGCCACACTTATCTCATTCTTCCATTACTCTGTTTTGCTACTTTGGACAGCTTGTCACTACGTCTTGTTAGATTGCAGACCAGCTAATTATGCTAGGTTTATATTTCAAGTCCAGTAAATTTGTAATGGTGCAATCTGACTGATTGTCTAGACATTATGGTGTGTGGCATCATGTTAGAATAAAGTTGTACATGCGTGATTGGCAAGCTAGTTGTCCAGTTCCAGCACAGCAGAGGCCGTGTCATGGAGCAAGGTGTCAGGGTGTTTACAACCCAATGTGGATGTATGTACCTGATTTACGAGGAGATAAATAAAATGTGTTTTTGCAAATGGAAAGCTTCACCTCAGCAGCTGATGAAAAATAACACCCTCATTTCCCTCAGCTCCCACTGAGTTGCAGAGTTACGTATACCGGTACTGTTGGGTTGTTTTGTGTTGATTTTTTTAATTATTTTTTTAATTATTATTTCCCAGTTTTCTCATGGTCTCACCAAAACATTGAAATAAATTGATGTCTGGTGGTGTTATATTTTAAGACAAAGTGTTGTGGTTTTGCTGATCTGCTTGGGATTAATTTTTCTGTTACATGAGTCAGTTTTAGCCAAGCATGACGCCTTGGACAGTTGGTCTCACAAAAGATGCCCATGAACAAAAAAATATTTATCCTAGGTACAATTTTTGTGGAGAGTGTTACAGTAGAGACTTGAAAGATTAAATGATTATAAAAAAGTATGGGGGGAAACCATAAGAAATGTTATAAAAAGTACCCTTTTCCAGGACGATTTGCATATTCCATGTCTTCAGCCGGATGGCCCAGGAAGCATGTGATATCATAAAACAGGAAGCACTTGGAAACATTTTTTTAAATAAAAACCTTTGTCTAAGTTGTCTACTAGTTTATAGGTGGAAAATGTTGCATTAATACAATTGAGATTTTTTTACTGAGTGGAAAATGACAGTGATACACTTTGGCAACAATTGTTGCCAGTGGGGCTAAATGGGTTAAGTAGGCGGAGTTTAAATGTCCCTTTAAAGACCCCATAATGCATGTTTGTCCTCATAAACCACATTTTTTGACGTCCTTGTAAACCACACTGGAGTCTGGGTGGTAAAACGTGCTGTGAAGCTCCTATCGGAAAGCTAAAGGGACCCAAATTTTTTTCAAAATTTTTAGAGTGCACTGAGCTTGGTCCCAGGTCGCTAGGACCTCGGGAAGGGGTAGACCCCGTATTACACCTTCGGGCGGGTTTGGCGAAAAAGTCCGGCTAAACCACATTGACAAACCTGTGTGTGTGTGTGTGGGGGGGGGTCTAAGCAGGAAACACAGGTAGGCAGTTGCCACCACCGTTTCAGCATCCAGCAGAAAAGTATTGATCTCTTATTTCAGCAGTTCTTTTTCCATCTCTTTTTCCATCTCTGTTTCTGTTCTTTATCACTGTTTATTCTCCTTCTTTCTCTTTAATTCTTTTATTGTCAGAATCTTGTGTAATGTACACATATTTTATTTTATAAAGGTTTCTGTTAGTTTATCAAACCATCAAATCTAATCTGATATATACTCCCTAAAAAAATCCATATGATGTATTCTTTCCCTCACTTCTAATTCTACTTATCCACTCCACGTTAGTCTCTAAAAGTCCAACAGATGATAACCTTGTGGCTCAGTTTCTGGGGACGGAAGAGGACAGCCAGAATTGCAGAGCTCAATACTGCCACCTACAGGTGATAATGTGAACTTTTTAAACACTTTAGTAAAATCAAACCTTGAAGATTTTACATCAGTTTGTTGTCTTTTAGCCATTGAGCCATATTTCATATTTTAGTAAAACTCTCAAACATGAATCATTGAGTGTACAGCCGAGTACTTGGAGGCAACCTCATTCAATATGGCCACCACAGAACCCGTGCATGCACGGAGAGAACATGCAGACTCCACCCAGAAAGGTTGGGATTTGAACCGGCGACCTTGCTGAGAAGCGGCAGCTCTACCATCTGCGCCAATGCCAATAACTTATGTTCATCTGCTCTGATGTGTGATGTGTGTGTGACGGACGTTTGCCTCTATCGTTGCTTTAAAAAAGAACAAAAAACAAAAACACTAGACCTATCATGTAAAAAAAAGAGAATGAATTGAAGCATTTGCAACCTCATTTCAGTCCAAAGAAAACATTAAAGATGCTAAAACATAAAATCAAGGGTATCTTTGCATTGTATTTGTTTCAACTTTAAAGGGAGACTCTCATTTCCCACTGCAGTAAATAACTGTACCTGCGTCAGCTCAGTAATCCTCATTAGTCTCCACACCCACAGGGAGATGAAGTGTGATTCTGCTGTTTATATTTCAAAACCAATTTAAATGATTGAGGTCTCACACAGCTTTAATGCCACAGGAAAGTTTACTCTTGTAAACAATCTCTTTCAATGAATCATCACAAGTTCTTTCTCAGTTTTTCATTCAGCATGAAAACAAGAGTACACTAATTCTATAGATTAGAAGCACTTAGCATTAATGTCTCTAAACTCCCCCAACCCTTCGTAAACATGCTATATAATCCTGCATCCCTGCAGCTCGACTTCAAACTGATACAGCAGCAGCACACACACTGGTTAATCGAGACTCTGCAAACACAACCTTCAGTCAGGGTTATGGCAGTCACACGTGCACAGGCCGCAACCAGACCTGCTGACAACGCAGTCTCTGTACGACCCGCACTGACTGACCCAGACATCATCCAACTACAGAAGTCGGATCCTGCTATCAACTCCATGATACTGTACCTGACTGATCCGAACAAAAATAGTCCGTCTAAAGACGACCTGGATTCCGATCCAGACCTTAAGGTCCTCTATCAGCTGCGCAAACAGCTAAAACTAATCAAGGGCATCTTAACTTTCGCTCATGGACCAACGTCCTCACCTGTGTTCGTGGTTCCCCATGACCAAAGGGGGGTAATGTTAGTCCATGCCCATGATCTCCCGTCCGCAGGACACAAAGGAGATAAAGCCACGCTGACGGCATTAAAACAAATTGCCTATTGGCCTGGAATGAAAAAGGATGTCAAGGACTACATTGAAGGGTGCGTGGTCTGTGGCCAGTTTCAGCCAACCAGACCACTTCACAGAGCACCACTGCAAAGCAGAGGCATTGCATTCCCATGGTCTGACCTCCAGATCGACTGGGTTGGACCACTCACTAAGAGCTCTAGAGGAAATAAATATTTTCTCACGGTAACCTGTGCATTTACCAAATGGGTAGAATGCCTACCAGCTCCTAACGACACAGCACAAACAACTGCTATGTTGTTAATGAATCATATATTCTCAAGGTTTGGACTTCCCCTTAGGGTGAACTCAGACCAAGGTACACACTTCACAGGTGAAGTGATGAAAGAACTGTGGAAGACGCTAGGCGTCAAGGCCAACTTTCATGTCGGCTACCACCCACAGGCTTCAGGCCAAGTAGAGAGAGCAAACAGAACTGTGGTGAGTATTTTGAAGAAATACGTGGCTGCAAATCACAAGGACTGGGACGTGAAACTCCCTCTGGTCCTCATGGCCATAAGAGCCACTCCACACACATCAACTGGCATCTCTCCCTTCGAGATGATGACCGGTCGACAAATGACTCTCCCTCTACACCTGTTGTACCAACCAGGTGACGCCGTCATGGCGACAGCCTACACTACACAACAATACATGAAAGATTTGAATGTACACCTCAGAAACACTTTTGCTTTCGCCCAGAAAAACCTGGAAAGGTCCGCTGAAGGACGCAAGGCGTACTATGACCAGAAGGCCTCTCACAATGAACTCCAAGTGGGAGACAGAGTCTGGTACTATACGTTCGCCCCAGCAACCGGGAAAGGAGGGTCCGAGACCGGAACTCTCGCCCGCAAACTAATGCCCAGGTGGACTGGACCTCATCTGATAACAGACAAAGTGTCCTCAGTCGTCTACGAAATCAAAATCAGCAAAGGCCGCAAAGAGCCAATTGCTAAATGGGTACATCGAAATCAGATCAAACCTTACAAGGCGTTCAATGACTCCACAAAAGACAAAGATCTCACAAACTCACCGACTTCATGGGATAATAAGGTCGTCCAAACACAAGTTAGTAAATAAACTAATCAGGTTTAAACTACCATATTTCCCACCCTATAAGTCGCATTGTCCAATTTGAACTTAGAAACGCTAAGCCTAAAACCCACAACAAAAAACTAACCTTAACAACCGTTTAAATCCACGAGATTTAATTTGACCTCGGTCATAAAGTTGAGACCTGTTTTTCTTGTGTGTTGCACTTTGGAATCTGACGACAAGAGTGTGTCGAAGCAGTGAAACGTTGTTTCCTTGTTGTTTAGTCATTACTGTTGTCATTAGTTGAGATATTGTTTGGTTCTGAACACTCCCAGCCAAAAAGGTTTTGTATTAACATTGGTTAATGAATGATATGGATTTAACTATGCCAACATGCAGTTCATTTTGTTAAATCTCAATCGTCGAAGAGTCAATGTAGTTTAAAGCTAGCTCAAGG
>JBBPBX010035062.1:5361-29862 GCA_038048925.1 Garcialebias charrua
AAAGGCAAATCCAGAGTCCTGACATGATGACAGAATGTTTATTCAGCTGGGCTCTTCTGAAAAGTCCGTGGAATTACTCAGTACAATGGTTGGGAGGGTGAGAGCATCAGGTTTACAAAACCGCCAGGCGTGTTGAGATAAGACGGCCTGTCAAGGCCAATCAGGGAGCCGAATTTCAGATAAACATGATTGTTTTGGGAACAGGCAGAACTTTAATGACATCTACCTTCAGTCTGTGTCGGTCCATACCAATGGAACGTGCCTGAGAAAATCCCCAAGATCTAATCCATTCAGCCAAAAGTCTGGATTCTCGAGACATCAAATCACAAATGTATTATGGGTATTGCATTAAAAAAAAATACATGTCAGCCTCAGTATGAAATTTGTCATCTGACAGACAGGGCAGCCAATCTGAGGCCCCGTTCACACGATGTCAAACTGCAGCCTCTGCTGCGGTTCAGTCTTCATTTACAGACAACAGCCTCATTCTCTATAGCCGTTTTCGCACTGCACAGCCCTCCCCGGCCCAGCTCGTCCCGGGTTGTTCCTGAGCCCAGCCTGGCCCGCCCTCGCTCATTTTGCATTGTGCGGAGAGCCGCCTTGAAGTGGGTGGGGAGTTCTTAGCCAAAACCATTTCCTCTCTTGGTTGAACTTATTTTACGTTTGTATTTTATTTGATAAAAAAGGAGTTTGTGTTAACCACAGGCATAACAAACTCCTTTTTTTGTTTTTAGCCAATAAAAGAGTCAGTCAGAGTCAGAGAGTCTTTATTGTTATTTGCACCGCATGTGGTACATGTGATGAAAACGAGATTATGTACACAGGGTCCCAGTTACATCCAACAACAAAATGTAAGAGAAAAACAGTAATAACATCTAGGATATAACTAAGAAAAACATCAACTAGAAATACACTAAGCCCTAATGTAGTAGAAAAACATCATTACAAACAGCAGCACGAACAGACAAACGTAAAATAAGTTCAACCAAGTGAGGATCGAACCCTAGTCGAGATAAAGTTTGGAGTGGCAACCCGACGCGCTTCCAGTGAACCACCGAGGCGTGTTACTATTACCAGGTCCGACGCACGCTTAAAAACTTTCTCATTGTGTGTGCTGCTGTCCAGCTCCCTCTGTACACGCTCGTCTGCTATGTAGTTTAAAAAGAAGCTGACTTCATCGTTAGACCACGCAACGGGGGCTTGGGAGGTAGACATGTTTCCCTAACGTAAAATGGAGGTTGTTAGAACGATGCAGTCGCAGTTGATGACTCAACACGCAGCAGTCCCACCCCTGCTGCAAACAACGAATCAAATGATGAGCAGTACATGACGTCAAACTGGGCCCGGGAGCTCGGCCCGCTTAGAACCTCGGTCGGTCGGGTTCTAAAACTCGGGCTGACGCCGGCCCGAAAAGGCAAATGCGAACAAGACGAACCCGGGTTAGAAGCCGGGCCGGGCCGGGCCGGGGAGGGCTGTGCAGTGCGAAAACGGCTACAGTTTGTTTGGGACCTCTGCAAGGTCCTGACTGAGATTTCTTCAGTTCCTTGAAGGTCTTTCAAAGTGTTTACTCAGACGGTTTCATTCATTTTCAGTTCAGTCCCTGATTCTTTTCTGTTTTTCTGTGATTGTTCAGCAACACGACTCTGAGCTGTGAATCATTATAAAATAAGCTTCTACGTAAACTGAATTTTAGATCAACCTGAGTTGGGTCAATAAACAGAGACCATTTGTTCCTTTTTCTTTAGTTGAATATATCAAAAATACCTTCAATAGCACATAAACATTTTAAATCATGTCATCCGGACAGTTTCTTTTTTGAAGAAAATCTTTCATCCTTCATCCAAAGGACTTCATCAGTGTGAGGCCTGCCAACAGGATCTGTCGTATGAAGTAGCAGCTTGTTGACGTGTTTCAACCAGTCTGCTGTTGAGTTTACAGGCAGACTGGCTTTACACATGCGACATGGAGGACCATCAGTCTATACAATCGATCATCAGTGCATAACAATCAAATGTTATAGTCAAAATGGCCGTTTACTGAACCAGCTCGAGGACAACATGGCCAAAATGGTTAAAAGAAGGAAGAAAAATCATCACCCCCATGACCCGAAAAGGAAGAAGCGGGTAAAGATAATAGATGCAGGCAGTCAGCGCGCACCTGTAATAAATCAAGGTGTGGTCCAGGGAAAGCAGCAGAAAAGGCATGACGGTGTAGCCGATGGTCAGCTGGGTGGCTGCCCACGTCACCACGTCGTACGCAAACTTCCATGTTCTGGAGCCCAGGAAGAAGGGCCGAACTGACCTGCGGACCTGCAGACACACCAACAGAGGGATCACTTCCTGTTCCTAAAAACTCTTAATGACACGGCTTATACATTTAACTACGATCAGACTGGAACAGACCAGCTGCTGGCAGCATGGGGTAAATTAAAGTTGTACCAGATCCCTACGATCATTCATAAATTAATGAATGAATACATAAACAAATCAAGCACGGCACTCACAGCTCGAGCGGCGATGGTGATGGGGATGGCCGTGACGAAGGTGAAATAATAACCGGGATAAACACCGTGCCACAGGGCGGACAGGATGAAGGTCAGCGCCAACCGGTGCTTTGGGGCTCGATCATAACACACCCTGAAACCAAAAGCGGGACATGATCCAGAAAACCCTACTGGGTTCAGACGGAGGGTCAGGTCCTGGGTTCTGTAGTCACTCACGTCTTGAGCCAGATCCCAGTCTGAATGTTCCAGTTGTCGATGAAGGTCTTGAAGCTGGTCGCGGTCTGAAGGAGGCAACAGCTTTAAGTTCTCTGTAATTCAGGGTCAGACTCGACAGAAAGAATGGCTCAATCAGAAGATCTTATTGATCTGATGGATACCTCGATCCCAATGATGTTGAGATTAGAGACCAGGTCCCAGGAAGGTTTTCCACGTTCATCCAAACCCCGAAAGCCGTAACCTGCGGCGTTGTTTACAGCATCAGCTGATCTCAGAAACAAAGAAAAAAACATGATGACCAGGACAGAAACAGCTTTATCTCCACATGCCCCACAGTTCTTGAAACATCTTGTACTTCTTATTTATCAGTGGTGGGCACCAGTCCGCTAAAGCGCAAATCCGCTAATTGTGGACCTAAACAATTTGTTTGCGCTTTAGCGGATTTACTAATTTTTATAATTCATAAGCGGATTTGCGCCTTTTCTATTTAAAATGCAGTACCGCTAATAACTAATTATCTATCAGTGTTCATTGTCTTGAACAGTGGAAAGTTTAACTGTTATGAATCACAATGCACGTGATCCATTCTACATCCGACCATGCTCTTATTTTGAAGTGATTCAAGTGAAGATAGTTTGGTTTCCTGTACTCCATGCTTTGCTTTTGTCATGTGCCCATAATGCATTGCAGCGCTTCAGTTTTCCAGTAAACAGTTTTAAAATTACTTTATCGATGCATTTTTTTATGAAAAATCTACAATAAACTAAAGAAAAAGACAAAGAAGCAGCCAAAATAGCAATCCTCAACAAATGACATCCCCAGCGATTTGCGGTTATAGGTAGGATGAAGGTGTATAACAGTTCATGCACTGCTAGTTGGCAGTGTAGTGCAAATATTGCATAACATTGCTGGCTACCAAGTGTTGAATTGAACATGCGCTTTAAAATTAGCTTCCGCTAGTTTTCCTAAGACATAAACGCTTTTGAAATTGCGGACCTAAATAACTTAAGCGCTTTAGAAATTGCGGAACTAATTTTTGGACTAGCGCTGCCCACCACTGTTAGTTATCTTCTGTAGTTTTTAGACTGAACCGTTCTCCTCAGCTTGTCTTGGTGTAAACACATTTCTCTACCAACTTATTTTAAATCAAGTTGGATTGTTCTCCTCCAAGAAACACTAACGTTTCTCATCTTCAACCTTTATTGTCGCTCAGTTTTGGACACATTTGGGTTAAAATCTACATTTTGGGCTCAAAGAAAGTGTTGTGCATTTGTTGTGCCTGCACAGATCTCACCAAGCGTCCAGGCGAAGTAGAACTTGGGTCTCGCTGCTTGTATGGAGAAGAACGAGTAGGTGAGCCTGGACAGGAAAGAGGTCTGGTTGATGAAGTCCGGGTCCACGTTGAAGGTGATGGGCAGCGAGCGGGTCACAACCATGAACAAGAACATACAGCCGCTGCACACCACGAGCTTTCTGCACACAGCTTTCTGCAAGACACAACCATCATGCTTCATATTCAGAACCACCACAGACCAGAACCCCAACAATGTGTTCTGACGTCCGCACATTTTTAATCATTTACTGAGACACAACAAAGTTGTCAGGTCCTCTGGACGGTTTATTTTTTTGTTGAAATGTTTCGTCTTTCATCCAAAGGACTTCATCAGTCCAAAGAGCCGCAACAAACTCAGCCCTACAAGCAGCACACTCACATAGTGGGTCAACCAGTTTGATGGTGATAAGATGGTTTCTGGAGTCCGCCCTCTCCCCCGTCGACTCCGCTGAGGCAGCCATGGCCAAAGTGGCTCAAAACGTCAAAGTTCATGCTCAAAAATCCAGGGCAAAAAGGATGAAGTCCTTTTGATGAAGGACAAAACTTGTCAACAAAAAAGAAACTGTCCAGAGGACCCGAGTTAACTTGGTTGGATTTTTTTACCTGGATTATTGAGCATGAACTTTGATGTTTACTGAGATGTTGTCTTAGTTTGTCCACACTGATCTAGATATGGTCTGTGTTGGTCCAAAGAACCAGCAGAACCTCTGTCCTGTTTACACATGTTCTTCAGTTAGAAGATTAAACACTACAGGACATATTTCTGATCAGTGAGGGTGGTGAGCAGATCCGTCTGAAGGTTTAGACAGAAGACAAATGAGGACTTTTCACATGTTGGTGAAACCAAAGAATGAGTCCAGAGTGATCATTGCTCAGATTTACTCTTCTTCTCCAGCGGTTCATCGGGCTCTTTGTTCACCGGTGTTCACTTCTGCACAGCTCTGATTATTGCCCTGCAGTGCTTTCTTTACATGAACGCGTCTGAAGGTTTTTGACCCACAGAAACAAAAGCTGCACAGACCTGTGCAGTGAACAACTGAAAGACTTTCTAACATTAAATTACATTCTATTGGATTCTCTGTCTGGTTTTAGGAAAATGCATATTACCACTACAGCAGAGCTAAAAGTGGTTAATGGTTTTATTGATCTTTTGGATAATAAGTAACACTGTGCAGCCCTCTTTATCGATTTCTCCAAAGCATTTGATACAGTCAATCATTAGGTTTTATTACAGAGGCTTCACACTATTGGCTTGTCAGAACAAACTCTTCATTGGTTTAACAACTACAGTATCTGACCAACAGACCTCAATGTGTTCAAGTACCGGTAGGTGGTTTAGCTTCTTCTCTCCATATGGTGTTCCTCAGGAGTCAGTGCTGGGGCCACTTTTGTTAATTATATATAAATAGTCTTAATTTAAATGTGCCTCATGCAAAATTTCATTGTTATGCTACCGTTTTATATTATTCTGGTATTTCACCTAACAGTGCCTTTAAACAATTACAGTCAGCGTTTAATGTTTTACAGACAAATCTTTATCACCTTAAGCTTGTTTTAAATGCAGATACGGTAAATCGAAGGTGATGATGTTTTCCCAATGGGAGATTTGAAAGTAAGGATCTTCCAGTCATTACTACAGCTGAAGGTCTGCAAATTGAAAAAGTATCACAGTATAAATATTTAGGATTTTTAATAGATGATTCTTTGTCTTTTTTTGTTTTAACTGTGTATGAATGAGAGGGAGGCCAGTGGAACAGTGAGGCTACAAGGAGCAGAGGTCACAAAGGTGCAGGACTTCAAGTACTTGGGGTCCACTGTCCAGGAAAATGGGAAATGTGGTAAAGAAGTGAAAAAGAGTCCAGGCAGGATGGAGTGGATGGAGAAAAGTTTCAGGAGTGATTTGTGACAAAAAGGTGTCAGCAAAGGTCAAAGGAAAAGTTTACAAGACAGTGGTGAGACCAGCTATGTTGTATGGTCTGGAGACAGTGTCATTGACAAAAAGACAGGAGAAAGAACTGGAAGTAGCAGAAATGAAGATGCTGAGGTTCTCCTTAGGAGTGACAAGGATGGATAAGATCAGGAATGAGATCATCAGAGGTACAGCACATGTTAAACAACTGGGAGATAAAGTTAGGGAGGCCAGACTGAGATGGTTTGGACATGTCCAGAGGAGGGACAGTGGGTATATTGGTAGAAGGATGTTAGAAATGCAGCTGCCAGGAAAAAGACAAAGAGGGAGACCAAAGAGGAGATATATGGATGCAGTTAGAGAGGACATGAAGGTAGTTGGAGTGAGGACAGAGGATGCAGAGGACAGAGTGAGGTGGAGGAGGATGACTCGCTGTGGCGACCCCTGAAAAGGGAAAAGCTGAAAGAAGAAGATTCTTTGTCTTTTATCTCCCACATTCAACAGCTGGTAAAGAAGCTGAGATTAAAATTGGGATTTTATTTCAGGATCAGATCCCGTCTATCGTTTGAGGCTAGAAAGTGACTGGTTGATGCTACTTTTTTGTCTAAATTCACTGGATTCTGTTTATGGAGTTTTAAGATTTATAACAGATTTAAAAGGTTTTACACATCATTGCACTTTATACAACTGGGTTGAATGGACGGCCTTGGCCACTCATAGACTCCGCCATTGGCCTATTTTTATTTACATGGCCATACTAGGACTCTTCCTTCATATTTGTTGGCCTTTATAAAGACAAAGTCCACCGGAGGATACTCTTTTCATTGTGAGAACTTATTTTTACTTTCAGTGCCTACAGTCCGAACTGAACCTGGAAAGGAATCTTTTCAGTTTTCTGCTCCATCTTCTGGCAGAAATACATGAGCCTAAAGGATCTGCTGTCACTTTTTTAAGGCTGTTCTTACTGATTTGGAGAAGGAATCATCGGTCTGTAAATGTTTTAACTGAGGAATCTTTTTAATTTCTTTATTTATGACAGAGTTAACTTTTTCTGTTTTTGCTGTCAATATTCTGTAACCTCTGTGTGCTGCTGCCAGTCTTGGCCAGAATTCTCTTGCAAAAGAGATTTTTAACCTCACTGGGAATTTCCTGCTGAAATAAGGGTTAAATAAATCAAAAGTTGTTCTCAAAACATGATATTTCTTTTTTTAAGTTGTCTAGAAAAAATGCAGAATTTAAATGCAGTAAAACTATATGAGTTAATGGAAGTATTTTAGTTTCTAGCCCCCTAACTTGTCTTTTGTTTTTTTAGCTTTTATTTATTTATTTTTATTTTTTATTCCTTTCTTTTTTAATTATTTCAGTTAATTAGTTATTTTCAAGAATTGTTGAGTCTTTTCTTGAGCCTTTGCAATCAAGGTGAATTGTAGACATTAGGAGTTGTGATTCTTGTATTGTATAATGTTTGAATTTGACATGTTGTGAGTTTTGTCAATGTTTTCTAGTTTACTAATAAAAATGAAAAATAAATTTAAAAAAGCTGTGAACCTAACTGTTGTTGGTAGGAATTTACAAACACTGTTGGGCTTTCTAACATCACATGACTGTTAACCATTTAAACTTTCCTAACAGTTAGGGATAACTTGGCTCTACAGGCAGTCATTGTTCTGTACATCTTCTGAAGAGCCCTGCCTGTCTGACCTTTTATGACCCCAAGTTTGGGAACTTTGGGACTTTAAAAAGACCAATCATACCAGTGGACCAAAACACATTCTTATTCACCAAATGCATACAGGTCAGAATATTTGTATTTTTTTTAATAGCAAATCGTGTTCCGGTTTCAAGCACTTGTAATCCCTTTATCAAAACGGTTATTGAGAATCCCTTTGCAAACCTTCAAAATACCACATTAAAATTCAAGCCTGATAAATGCTACAAAATAAAAGAAGCGACCACATTTGGACTCATGAACTTACAGATGGAGATATATCCGGAGTGGTGTGGTGACCGTTCTGGCTGCTCCATGTGGTGGCATGCTGCCTCAGCCTGCGGTTTATGTGTCTGCCCTCTATGAAGTCGATGTAGTCCTGATAGTTACTGCACGGCCCCACCAGGACGCTCAGGAAGTTCACGTTGTAGCTCAGGTACTCCAGGAGAGAAGGTCTCGCTCTGCAGACAGGACAAAAGAAGGAGTCATGTCATCGTGAGGACGTCCCTTCAGGTTCAAAACTAACAAGACCAAAACAAATATAAAGGAATCTACAGTAGCATAGAGTAGATGAGTTTAAATTACAGTTATATGAAGTCAAACATAATGTGTTTGTTTTTTTTTTTCAGCTATAATATGAGCAGATGTGTTGGATGTGAATGGTTCAGTTACACTAGAAGAAAAATCACGTTGAAGTTCCAGCTTAAAGGAACACATCAAAGTAGTGTGGCTCTTCATCCCACAGGTGAAACACTTTCTTTATAAATCCATCCCATTATTTATGACGACATGCATGGCTCACAGTTCACATGCAAAAGGTTTCATGCAGGATGCTAGGTCTTTTCTACAGTTTAACATGCCTTTAAGTTATTCACCATGACCTCATCTGCGTGTCTCTGCCCTGCGCAGCTAAAGGAAAACAAAGAGTTATTTTATTCTTTAAATAAAGAAATAAATCTTCCATTTTTAATTAGATAAAACCTGTAAAACCTTGAACCTGAAATCACTCGTTTCAAAAGAACAGCAAAGTAAGCACGTTGCAACCATAAATTATTATTTTTTTTTTACTTCATTTGGTTTAATAATAATAAACTTACTTTATAGCCACAAACTTTTGATTCGACGTCAGCTGCTCACTTTTCTTACCCATGCCTAGAGAAGAAGAAATTAACGATTTAATTTAGTTTGTTATTCATGATCAGGAGCTTTGTACTCCAACTTCTTTTTTTCATATGTTTAACATGCATCATCATCATCATCATCATCATCATCATCATCATCATCATCATCATCATCATGGATAAAAAAAACTGTGTGTGTGTGTGTGGGGGGGGGGGTGCTCTGAGTTAAATATGACCGCTAGAGGGCGCAGTGGTCACGTGACATTGTGATTCACTCTTTTGATTTTGGCCACAATCGGAAGGCAATCGTCTGCACTTAGAATTGTTGTATAAATTGGGAAAATAGCAATAAGTAAGGAGTAAGTTTGTAAAAATTAAATATTACTAATAATATTAAAATATCAGTATGTATATAAGCTATCTAATGCAAACATAAATAAAAATGTCTCAGATCTGTGTGCTACGGTTGTACCAACGGGAGAAAAAGGAAAACGAGTCTCATTTCAAGACAAGTCAGCAGATTTTATCTTACCTCAATGTGATTGTGATCCGACCAGAACTGAGGATGATAATGTAACAGTTTAAAATTAAAATTATTCTGTAAAACCGATGTAATCGCTGTTAATTATTGAATTGGTTTGTAGATATTAGCTTCTGTGGCAGATGTTGTACACAGAATGCAGCAGTATGCTGAATCGTGCTACAATTTAGTTCAAATGATTAAATAGTACAGTCTGGTATTGCCTCTGATTTATGTAACACATATGCAGAGTAAAATATTATATTTTTGACAATTTTTAGGTTTTCATTACACAAACCTGACCTGTTGAGAAGAAGGTTAGCCAATATCAGTACAGAAAAGTTTCATCCTTCAAAGTATCACAGTTTCTAAGTGTTGACTACATAAGGTAAATAATAATTAAATATTGTATTTTCTGCTGTATAAGTCATTTTTTTTAAACATAAATTAGCATGCCTGCGAATTATATAGCAAAGCAAGTCTTTATGATTTTTTTCTCTCATATTTATAACCCAATTTTGGCTGAGATCTGACGATTTCATTCATTCTGACATGGAAAATATTGAACACTACCATTTTCAGCCACTAGAGGGCCTTCGACGATTATGGCAAGCCAAGTGTCTCATTAATAGGTAAAAGTGGCTATTAATGAGACACTTGGCTTGCCATACTAGCCACCTTCGTCTCGCTCCGGAACTCCTGGATCTAACGTCAAATCAGCTGCATATCGCCAAGCCACACCATCAAAGTGTATTTATTAAGGAAATGTTCAACAAAAACACACCTTTACTATAATTTTGAGCAAACAAATAATTGTTTTTAGGTAGTTATCTTGTTAAATTCTTGTTAAAGTCCTGCCTTGCACACTCCCTCCCGCAGCCGCCATTTGGCAGCCAATCGATTTTTGGCACAACACAGCCCATGTTTCCAGGTGGTCGCGGTAACGTGTAACAAACGCGACGCGTGAGCGGTGACACATAATAGATGAGACTTATACAGCGAAGCAACTTATTTATGGATTTTTCCCCCCACTTTATTAGACATATTTGGATTGATGTGACTTATATGGTGGTGCGACGTTTACGGTGGTAAATGATACACTATTATATTTATATGTTATTAAATACAGGTATATAGTTGTCTGATTGGACTCCATGGTGTGTACCAACCTAACTTCATCAGTAAGACCTGAAAGTCTCCTGTTACAGCAGGGATTAAAAACATGTTGCTGCTTTCGTTAAAACGTGTGTGTGTTTGTTTGTCTCACCATCATGAAGCTGGAAGGCCAACATGGTTATCTTCTGGGTGACTATCATCAAAGGTCTGAGAAGAAAAAAAAGACAATTTTTAATATACTGGGGTTTGTTTTTATTAATAAAAAATAGGTCTTGCACATTTTAAAACTGGAATGTTTTAAAGTACCGCATGTCAAACAAATCAAAAAGTGAACAAATGAAGAACAAACAAATATCTGCAGCCGTGCCTGATCATCAGCTGGCCTCCAGATTTAAAAACATAGTTGTCTCTCAGATATTGAAACACAGCTGTGGTTTTATACAATCAACCAAATGGATTTAAACCTTAAACGTTGACAGCTCCTGTGTGTTAGTGTGGCGGCGAAACAAAAACTCTTCCTTTACCGAGACTATTCTCCAGAACTTCTTCACTGCACGTCTAAACCTAAGACTGGACCCCCTCTGAGTCCAGTGTGCCGGCCTGTTTGGAGGCCTGTATGTTTTCCCTTTAGGACAAAGACTCACCATCAATCAACTGGAAACTCTTATTCTAATGACCGTCTTCATCTTCCAACAAAACACCCGAGTCTTGAGTGTGTCCTCTTCTAGAGGTGACCAGTGTGATGAGCACAGCTAAACACCATCAGATTTGTAAAGATTTCAAACACCAGAAGGAACTGAACAGATGAGAAAAGGTTGAGTGAATAAAAATAATTTAAATAAAATTGTAATTATCAGTGGACTGATGGCAGACACAGCTCTGTCAAAGCTGAAGCAGGAGTCACATTGTCTGGTGAATCCCTTCATCCTTGTCCAGCAGAGGAAAATGGCTCACTTATTAATCCAGTCCAATTTATTGATCACCCTCAGGAGTTCCAGTAAATCATCTCCTCTCTTTAAAACTGACATCTGGTGTTTTGAACAGTCATCTAAAGCCTTCACATTTTGTTTGTCACACTTTTTAAGTATGATAAAGTGGGCGTTATTGTTCGGATTTTAATTCCCAGAATATCAAAGAAACCGTGGCAACAGAGAAAGTTGAGTGTCCGACCTACAGCCTTCTTCCTGCTGCCATTCACATCATGAACTCCCTGTCCCAGAAATGTCTCACACACAGAGACACAGACACACATTCTTCTCTGTGAGTGGGATGAATTGTGTGAACACAGCATGGAAAGATGTGGCCGCTCAGATGGCTGAACCAGCTTGATGGGTTGGGCTTTAGAGAAGAAACTTCATCACTAAGCCGCCAAGCACATGCACTCTGTGGACCACTCTTCATCACTGTTGTCCACTGTGGTCTGCTGTGGACCACTCTTCATCACTGTGGACCCCTGTGGACCACTCTGGACTACTTCATGACTGTGGTCCGCTGTGGACCATTGTTCATCATTGTGTTCCACTGTGGGCCACTGTGAACCATTCATCATCACTGTGGACCCCTATGGACCACTCTTCATCACTGTGGACCCCTGTGGACCACTCTCGACTACTGTTCATGACTGTGATCTGCTATGGACCATTGTTCATCATTGTGTTCCACTGTGGGCCACTGTGAACCATTCATCGTCATTGTGGACCCCTGTGGTCCCCTGTGGACCGCTGTAGACCAATGTTCATCACTGTGGACACCTGTGGACCATTTTGGATAACTGTGGACCATTGTGGACCCCTGCGGTCCACTGTGGTCCACTGTGGTCCACTGTTCGTGACTGTGGTCCACTGTGAACCATTCATCATAAATGTGGACCCCTGTGGACTGCTGTAGACCACCGTTCATCACTGTGGACCCCTGTGGACCATTTTGGATAACTGTGGACCATTGTGGACCCCTGCGGTCCACTGTGGTCCACTGTGGTCCACTGTTCATCACTGTGGACACCTGTGGACCATTGTGGACCCCTGCGGTCCACTGTGGTCCACTGTGAACCATTCATCATAAATGTGGACCCCTGTGGACTGCTGTAGACCACCGTTCATCACTGTGGACCCCTGTGGACCATTCCTCATCATTGTGGACACCTGTGGTCTGCTGTAGACCACTGTGGTCCACTATGGCCCACTGTGGTCCACTGTTCATAACTGTGGTCCGCTGTGGTCCGCTGTGAACCATTTTGGATAACTGTGGACCATTGTGAACATGTGTGGACCCTTGTGGACCATTGTGGACCCCTGCGGTCCACTGTTCATCCCTGTGGACATAAGATTTTCCTGAACACCACAGAGCTGAAAGGAACTATAAAGTTCAACCTTATTTCTGTTCAGCCCTGCAGTTCTGAGCTTGTGGAAATGTTCTCGAACAATAAAAACTTAAAGATCATCTTTAGATCAAATGGCAGGAAGTAGAAAACCAGAACCCCACCAAAATAATGGGCCTAGTGAGACCAAACAGTTGTTAATTTAAACTCATTATAGTGTATTCAGACACAGCTGTAGGATGTGAGCAGGGTTACCTGTCACACTCTTAATTAATTATTCAAGACTAGTTCAAGTTCAAGAATAGTAATTGTTTATTTATTCACGAATTCTCTTCATTTTGGATTAAAAACATCTTGTGTGACCAAATGAGATATAAGAGTGAAAATGAGACGTTAATTATATTTGACCCATTAAGGAAATGGAGTCATTTATTAACAGATCATTAAATTAACATCATAACATGTACACTTTGATTGGTTCTAAATAATCAACTTCCTATAAAACAACAACAGATGGAAATTACGCGTCCGTAATTTTGCAAGCCGACGAATATTTAAGGGACAACAGATTAAATTATGAGATCTTAAATAACTTATATCTGAGGGCACTTTAGCTTAAAATTACTGGCAAATATAGGTAAGAAAATAGGAGGAAAGAGAGGGGAAGTTGTACGTGACTGAGTGAGTTCAACCAGGAATGACAGCTCTCCATGCGACGTCAGCTAAACTCAGGTACACTCTGGTAAACATCAACAACTCGTTACCTTGAAGACGGTCAGTCTCGATTCCAGTAAGGAGAGGGCACCTGGCCTTAGATGTAAAGGGTCCTTAGGTCCAGTTACGTCCAAGCCGGCTTAGCGCGTTTACCTTTTCAGCGTCTCGCTGTGTCCGCCTTGATCAACCAGAAGTGGCGGCAGTTCCGGTTGGTTTTCTAAATAAATTACTCCTCAGAAGGAATTCTTTTTAAAAAGTTTGGAGCTTTAAGCTCGGTCAGATATACAGCGAAATGCTGTAAATCCTAGCTGAAAACGAGGCCGTTGGCTCATGGCCACCGTTCACAGCTCAGTCCAAGAAAATCTCATCTCAACTCTCCTCTCGACTTCAAGGAAGTGAGAACTTTTGAAGAAAGCCTGACTTCCTGTACTCGCTCCTTCCCTATTTGTAAGTGTCGCTGAAAAAGATTTATGCATTAGAAGGGGAATTAATATTCGTTTTTTAGTAGTTAGAATATTTTGGGTTCAATTTGTTTTGCTCATACTTTGAGAATGTGATATTTTGTACAAGATGCATTTATTCTGTAAGTGAAGGATTATTTTTGTTAGTACCGTTATCGCGAGATTTGTGTGAACGAAGAGAGTGATGAGATCACGGTTCTAGACACGCCCCCCACATACACACACTCACCCGGAGACACGAGACGCACACACATACACTCACCTGGAGACACGCGACGCGCAGCCAGCAGCTTAAACTGTTCACTAACTTAAAAGGTATTTATAACTGTTGTAATACATCGTACATCTGTCAGTCATGATGTTCTAATATTTTATCCGTTTATTTAGAATGCATAAGACGAGAAACGCTCGCTTAGGACTTCTTTGACTTCTTTAATGACGAACGGCCACGAGGTACCGTATTTCTTTTGTTAAAGCATTACTCATTGCTCAGTGCTGTACCTAAAGCTTGCATTTTATTTCTGTACTTTGTCTTATTTCTGTAGTTTTTCACGGCATTAATAAAAGCGCCCGTATGAACAAAGAAGCCGTGCTCTGTCGTCATTGAGAACGCCACAGTGAAAAACTCTACCGCCACCTCCCGGCGAGAAGGAAAGGCCATGTGTGCAGCTGAACGATGATACTGCGGTGGTACAAACACAAGAGGGCGCCACCTCCTAAGCAACGCACACAAGCAACCGCAGTAAGCAGTGAATGCAACTGAATGAGGTGGAAATTAACAAAAGGACAGTGTGAACAGAATAAGTGGTTATGTTAAAAGTTAAGTTCAAAGCCACAGTAAGTTTCTGTAATAACTTTGTCAAAGAATAACTAATTTCTACTGGACTTCAAAGTGATCTATTGTTGTTTAAATAATTTGTGTTTTGCTTAAAATTAAACTAAGCGTGAATAAGGTAGAAATTAACAAGGGACTGTGTTAAAAGTTGAGTTCAAAGCCACAATAAGTCTATAACAACTCTGTCAAAGTTTAACTAATTTCTACTGGACTTCAAGGTGATGTATTGTTGTTAGAGGAAATAATTTGTGCTTTGCTTAAAATCAAACTAAGTGTGAAATTTATAAGGTTCCTGAAGTTGAAACACATCTGTACTGAGAGTGTAGCTCAGTATAAGGTAACAGTAATCACAAAGTAATAGTTAAGTTTAAGTTACAAGTTTGAAAGAGTACTTTAATTTGAGTATAGGACATTGAGTGAAACCTATCCAGACTCACAAGATGACTGACAAGGATCATAAAGAGCTCCATGCTGTATCACATACTGAAGTAGAAGAAAATGTTAATGAGCAAATCCCAGACACACAGACTGTTCGTAGGAGTGAAAGGCTAAGAACATTAACAGAAGGAGGCAAAGAGCTTCAAGAGGAGAAACTCAGGAGCCTTCAAAACAGATACGTAGCCACCTTTGGAAAATAGAAATGTGAAGTAAAACTGATCAAAGCAATACTTATGGTGCATTCAGACCGAACAGCTTTTCAGCAGCAGGAGCATCCAGTTTACATGTAAAGTCAATGGGGGACGCGCTTCCAGCCACGTCTTGGCGTCGGGCGTCACCTCGCGTGCGTGTTGAGCGTGCTGGAAAGCGTTTTCCGTGCACGTGAACCGGCTTCAGCCTCCAAACCTCGCATTCAACATGCTGAAGATTTCGCCGTTCAAACTTTCAGACGCCGCTCAACTCTCCCTAATTGGTTGGTATGTCAACCAATCAGGGAGAGTCGGGTGGAGAAGAGAGAGGGAGAAGAGAGGAGGAGAAGAGACGGGGAGAGTCCCTTTGTGACGCGGAAACTAGGGTGCGTGCGTACAATGTGACGTATTGTTTGTGGGACACAGAAAAGACCAGCGATGTCGTGTACTATGGAAGAGAAACTCATTGTAGCTGTGTGTTCGCGACAAGTCCTTCACAACCAGTCAAGTCTGCTCCACAGAGACGGAAATAAAAAGCTCCTCGCCTGGCGGAGTGCGCAAGACTCTGTGCGCAAGACTCTGTATACCGGTAAGCTCCTCCCACACACTCCGCAGCAGTTTCGCGTTCTGGTCCAAGTAGGTCTGGACACCAAGTGCGTCCACTTGCGTGCGTGACGAGCTTTTTGGAGGTTGAAACGCTGTTCGGTCTGAATGTACCATAAGTAGGAAAGCTTCTGACAGTGAATTAAAGGAGCTGATTAAAGACCTAAACGCCACCTGCACAAACATAAAAACTATCTACGAACAAATACGACAAATACAACCTCCTGATGCAGACGCAAGACGTAAAGTTGATGTATGTACTTCACTTTCTACATACATTGTCAAAAGAGCTGAAAACCAGCTACAGGGAGACCTCGTAGAAAGCGAAGAAGATCCGTGGCCAGATGTAGGGTCATGCCTAGGATCTGAAAGCATTACGTCAAGGTCAAGATCACAAAGGTCTAAAGGTAGTTCCTTCCAATCATGCTCACAACTAAGCAAGAAACTGGAAGCAGAGGCAGAGGCAGCTGCATCCAAGGAAGTGTTAGCAGTAATGGAGGAGCAAGAAAGAGTAACAGCTGAACTACAAAGGCTAGAACGTCAGAAGCTCGAAAGACAGCTCGAAGAAAAGCAAGCCGAGCTCGAAAGACAACGAGTAATTGACCAGCAAAATCTTGAAAGACAACGAGTAATTGACCAACAAAATCTTGAAGAAAAACAATTAATGGAAGAGCAACGCAGAAAAATTGCACGCTTGGAAGAAGTTAAAAAACTGAATGCAGCAAAGGCTAGAGCAAAAGTTTATGATGAAGGTGAAAGTATTTCTGAAGGTCAGAGTTTACTAAGCAGTATTAAAACAGACAATGAAATTCAAGCAATCCCTATTGTAGGAGCCATATAAAGGATTTAAGTTTAAAAGAAATGTTTATTTTGTTGCCTGAATTGATTCTGTGAGTTACAGCCAGGTTCTATTGTTTGAAGAAAAATAAGCATTTGGAATTGTATGCTGTTGAAGCTTATGACGTGGTGCCTTCTGATTGGCTGTTGAAATGGGTATAAATAGGACGTAAGCATTCGTTTATTCAGTAGAAGTCTGGCACCCGAAGAGTAACACAGTCTTTTGACCGTCACTTTCTATTTGTTTTGAATCTGTATGCCTTTTTTTTGTGTATATTTTTATTAAGTTCAGTAAAGACACAAATATAATCGCTGGATTCAAGACCTCCTTTTTTGAAGAAATGTGTCGCGTAAAAAAGAGCTTGAAGGGGCTAGACTAGTGAGAGCTTCTGCACTTACATCAAGTCAAAAGACTGAACATCAAGTCAAAAGACTGAACATCAAGTCAAAAGAACTCTCATTCAGGACTCTTTCAAGACCAAGACAGAAAGGAAAGAGGACTTAGGACAATCTGAGAGTCGACTCCATCAAGGACCTTGCCGGAGTTGAAAAATAAAAGCTGCGAGCGCCGCCGTTGAGAGCAACAGAAACTTCAGGTTGGTTGCTAAGCAACAAAAAACGGTTGGTTGTTAAGCTAACAGGCGAACGGAGCCAGCATCTCCATTAACTCTGTGAACTGTGAAACAGAAATCCTACACATAAAGGAACTCTTTCACACACGTTTGTGTGATCGTTTTAGAAGAGTTAGAAGCTGTGGAAGCTCACAGTTTGTGTGTAAAGATTTAAAAGTAAAGTAAACGGGACAAGATGTCAGACGTTGGTGAAGTTGCGGCCGTTGGCCAGAAGAGGGAGCCAAAGCCCACAGAACGAGCTGTTGATGAGAAACTCATCAGATTAAAAGGAGCCAGAAGAGGCAAGCTGTCACAATTAACAAAAGAGAAGAATAACATTGAAAGATTGAAACAAAATGAATGCAATGTTGATTTCATAGCTAAAGAATCTTTACCAAACTTTGTCAAATGCCTGGGAGAGTATAAACGCATTAATGAAGAACTGTGTGAACTGTTAAATGAAGATGATAAATGCAAAGACCAAGATGTGTTCGAGCATAGACATTCTGAGTTTAAACTTTTCATACAAAGCATTATACAATGGATAAACGATGTAATATGCCCTCCAGAGGATGATGTTGGTCCACACAACAGTGTTTCAAAGGCTAACTCAGTTATAAGCAGTGCATCACAAGGATCAAGTACAATTTCAACGCGGCTGAGAATTAAAGCAGAACGTGAAGCACTCTTAGCAAGAGCAGCAGCTATGAAAAACAAAGAAGCAATTCAACTAGAAGAAGCCCGTCTGAAATTTAGAAAAGAGCAACTAGAAATTGAAACAGAACTTGCTATTTCAGATGCAAAATTAAAGGTGTATGAAGAGTTTGAAGACGCTCAGAAGTCTGAGGTTGATTATTTTCAAGCTACTCCAAAACTCAGAACTGAGCCTGTTCATTCTGCAGGCAAATCAGAAAAACAAGAAACATTCTCAGAGGATGGACAGCAGGCAAATCTCAACCCTCCTGTATCAAAGAAGTCTCCTTCAAAGAGCACTCCAACACATGTCCAGTGTTCTGATGCTTTTTCAGCTGATCTGTTTCAGGTTCTGCAGCAACAAAATCACCATACTGAAATGCTCATAAAACAGCAAGGCTTGTCCCGACTTCCTCAGAGAGAAATTTCAGTATTTACAGGTGACCCCCTTACCTACAGATCCTTCATAAGAGCCTTTGAGCATGCCATTGAGAACCAAACGGATAGCCAACAAGATCGTTTGTATTATCTAGAACAGTTCACAGGCGGAGAACCGCTAGAACTTGTACGTAGTTGTGAGCACATGAAGCCAGACAGAGCTTATAGAGAAGCAAGAGTTTTGCTTGATCGACACTATGGAGATGAGTTAACCATTTCCACAGCATATATCAAAAAGGCTATGGAATGGCCTCAAATAAAACCAGAAGACAGAAAGGGGCTGAATACATTTGCATTATTTCTGATTGGATGTTCCAACACATTGAACGATGTGGACTACATGTGTGAAATGAACAACCCAACAAACATGAAAAGCATATTGTGCAAACTTCCATATAAACTGAAAGAAAAGTGGAGAAGTCATGCTTACAATTTTAAAGAAAGAAAAGGAACACCAGCCAAATTTCCTGATCTTGTAGAGTTCATCTACCAACAAGCAAAGATTGCCAATGATCCGTTATTTGGAGATATTCTTGATGCCATTCCATGTAGTCAGAGTGGTGCACAAAAGAAATTTGACCAAGTTAAAGGCCTTTCAAAGAGAAGCAGTTTTGCTGTGAATATATCTCCTGCTGAAAAGGATGCAACAAAGAGTCAACATGATGAAACTTCATCATTCAAAACAAGTGCTTTTCAAAGCCCATGTCTTTACTGTAAGAACAGCCATGCTTTGAGTGTTTGCAACAAAATTAAAGAAAAGCCTTCGAAAGACAGAATACAGTTTCTGAAATCACAAGGTCTTTGTTTTGGATGTCTAACTGCAGGTCATCTATATAAAGACTGTAGAAAAAAGGCCTCATGTTCGGACTGTTCTCTTAAGCACCCCACTATTCTACATGTGTTGAAGCAGGATGTTGTGTCAGAAGAAAACAATGTGGATGACAACCCACAAAACACAAGTGAAGTTACAAGTGCTCTTGTGTCTGCTGGTTGTAAAAGTGAAGTCACTGGGGCCGGAGAAAATGACTGCATACTTCCCATTGTACCTGTACAAATAAGACACAGGAAAAACAGGAAGATCATTAAGACTTATGCATTCCTGGATCAAGGTAGCACAGCAACCTTTTGCACCGAGGATCTTGCGAATAAGTTAAACATTCGTGGGAAAAAGAAAGAAATCCTTCTTCGCACCATGGCACAGGAACAGAAAGTCTGTAGTTATGTTCTTACAGATTTAGAGGTCTGTGGCCTCGATGAACAAGACTTCATCACGCTGCCAGATGTGTACACTCAACCAGACATCCCTGCAACAAGGGGTAATATACCAAAAGAGCGAGATTTGGAGAGATGGCCTTACCTGAACCAAGTTCATCTTCCCAGACTAGAGTCAAATATTGGACTTCTCATTGGTGCTAATGCTCACCAGGCTTTGGAGCCATGGAAGATCATCAACAGCCAGAATGATGGACCTTATGCTGTGAAAACAGCTCTGGGCTGGGTGGTAAATGGACCAGTCAGCAGATGTCAAGTTATGGACTTATGTGTCACTAAAAAACAAGATTTTCTTGTCAATCGTATATCTGTATTGAACATTGAAGACATGCTGGTGAAGCATTACAATGCAGATTTCCCAGAGCAACAGTATGAGGACAAACAAGAACCATCTCAGCAGGATAAGCAGTTCATGCATGCTGTAACTACATCAGCACAGCTCTCAGATGGTCATTATTGCATCAAGCTGCCTCTGAAAGATGACATGAGACCCCTTCCGGCACCAGAGACGGATGAAGAAAAAGACAGAGTCCCAACACCTCCCTCTCCTCCCAAGAAGAAAAAGAGTGAAACAAAGAAACGTTTTGCCAACTCAGATGAAGACAACCCTGTTCATATGAAAAAACACAAAAAGGAGAAGGCAAAGGAGGCAGGAAAGCATAAAGACAAAAGAAAAAAGGGAAAGAAAAAGAAAGCAAAGAAGGATGCTAGTGGCTCAACCAATCTGTTTGAAAAGTTTTTGCTAAACTGTGAAACTAAAGATTGAGCTCCTCGCAGGCCACCAACTCATCCACCTGCTGTAGAGAAAAGCAGCAGCAAGCCCACAAAGTTAACAGGAAAGAGTGAAAAGTTTTCCAAGCCTGCTAAGAAGTCTGCTACACAGAAACCAGACTACAACAAGACAGAGAGGACCAAGCAACAAGAGGCTTCCAGACTGGACCATAGTTCTGGCTTTAGCCTGGACAGTGATGAGCGAGAAGAGGAATGCACGGGAAAAGCAAGACCTACAGATGACTTCAGAGAACGAAAGGAGAGGCCTGAGGACGTGCAGCATCCAAGCTGGGAGAAGAAAATATCAGCTGATGATAGGAGGAAGAGGAGAGAGGACAGTGAGCTTAGACTCTATGTGGTCTGTGATGAAGATCAGGAGCCACCATAGAGCTCTGATAAATCTGACAAGAGTCAAGCCACTTTGAGTCTTGGAATGGACCTCAACATGGACTGGATGACTCTGGACGACTTCCAGACGCATCTGAATGGAGAATAAAATTTTTCATTAAGAGACTGTTTTGTAACCAAATTAAGCAAGCTTTTGTTTGATAAGTTACTGAAATATGTATGGCTCCAATTTAAGTTGAGTTAATAATTGATATGTTAATACATAGTCAATTAGGGGCCGGAAAATGTAGGAGCCATATAAAGGATTTAAGTTTAAAAGAAATGTTTATTTTGTTGCCTGAATTGATTCTGTGAGTTACAGCCAGGTTCTATTGTTTGAAGAAAAATAAGCATTTGGAATTGTATGCTGTTGAAGCTTATGACGTGGTGCCTTCTGATTGGCTGTTGAAATGGGTATAAATAGGACGTAAGCATTCGTTTATTCAGTAGAAGTCTGGCACCCGAAGAGTAACACAGTCTTTTGACCGTCACTTTCTATTTGTTTTGAATCTGTATGCCTTTTTTTTGTGTATATTTTTATTAAGTTCAGTAAAGACACAAATATAATCGCTGGATTCAAGACCTCCTTTTTTGAAGAAATGTGTCGCGTAAAAAAGAGCTTGAAGGGGCTAGACTAGTGAGAGCTTCTGCACTTACACCTATCATAACACACATTCCCTTTCAAGCTCCAAGTTTGACCCAAGCCCACAATGCTACGAGCCTTAGATATTCACCACACATTCCTGTGATCGTAAACCAATCTCAACCAAATCCTAGAGACCAACCTAAGGTCACCACATGCCAAACATTCAAAGCATCAAGCCCACCATGCATCCCACAAGTCACACAAGCTCCCCTTGGACCTGTGTTACACATTCCTACAGTCTTAAACCAAGCTCAACCAGATCCTGGTGAACAAGCTGAGGTCACCACAAGCCAAACACTTAAAGCATCAAGCCCACCATTCACCCCACAAGTCACACAAGCTCCCTTCGGGCCTGTGTTACACATTCCTACAGTCTTAAACCAAGCTCAACCAGATCCTGGTGAACAATCTGAGGCCACCACAAACCAAACACTCCAAGCGTCAAGCCCGCCATTCATCCCTCCAGCCACACAAGTCTCATCGGTTGCAATTCAACAACAGCTAAATTACGAGCTAGCTAGCATACTAGCAGAAGCAATAAATGCTAATCGCCTTCCAACTCCAGAACCTGCATTGTTTACTGGCGACCCTTTAAAGTTTAAAGACTGGCAGTTGTCATTTGAAATCCTGATAGAAAGAAAAAACATTCCAAAGAACGAGAAACTTTATTATCTCAAAAGATACCTCGGTGGACCAGCAAAGAGAGCAGTTGAAGACCTTCTCTTAGTAGGCACAGATGATGCATATGATTCAGCTTGGAAGGTGCTAGAAAAGCGTTTTGGAAGTCCATTCACCATAGGAAAATGTTTTAGAGACAAACTTAACAATTGACCTAAAATAAATACTAAGGATGGAAATGAGTTGAGAGAGTTTGCTGACTTCCTTAAGACTTGTGAAGTTGCAATGTCACATGTAACAGCATTGGAGGTTCTCAATGACTATGGAAATTCAGAAACTTTTGCTAAAACTTCCAGAGTGGCTAACCACAAGATGGAGCCGGACAGCTACGGAAATAACAAGAAGGGCCTGTGATGAAAGGTACCCATCCTTTCACGTTTGTTGATTTTATATCCACTGAAGCCGACATAGCTTGTGACCCCATAGCCTCTGTACAAGCTCTAAAAGGTTTGGAAATGAGTAAACCCAAACACTCAGGAAGCCAAGTCATTCAAGCAAAAACATTAACAACAAACTCAAGCCACACATATAATGTGACCTGTCTGTTCTGCAAAGGAAATGGTCACACACTCGATAAATGTTTCAAATTCACAGAAAACTCTGTCCAAGACCGGATCAAGTTTGCACAAACAGAAAGGCTGTGTTATGGATGTTTAAAGAGAGGACATATTTCAAAAAGGTGCGACAACAGGAAGACTTGTGAAAAATGCCAAAGGAAACATCCTACATGTTTACATGATGACAAGTTAATTGAACGAAAAAGAGTAATCCTTGCAACGAACGAGAACACACACGAAGCAGACACTAAAGAAGAAACTAAACCAGCGATTTCTAATAGAGTAACTCAAGCAACCTCAAGTACACTGACATCTTCTGTTATACCTGTCTGGGTTTCGTCAAAAACCCACCCAGACAGAGAAGTTTTAGTATATGCCCTCCTCGACTCACAGAGTGATACATCCTTCATCTTGGATGAAGTAGCTCGAGATCTTGACACGGATAAAGGAAAAGTCAATCTGAGACTGTCAACTATGTCCGCCGAGTCAACAATTATACCATGTGACAAGCTGGTTAACCTTCAAGTCAGAGGATATGAGCATGAAAAGAGAATCTCATTGCCTCCAGTCTATACAAGAGAGTTTATCCCCGTCAATAGATCACATATTCCAACGTCTGAAACCGCCCTAAAGTGGCCTCACCTTGAAAGGCTGACAGACAAGCTACCTCCTTTGCTAGGATGCAAGGTTGGTCTACTTATCGGTTATAACTGTCAACAAGCCCTTCTACCACGCAAGGTTCTCTCAGGCAAAGAAAACCAACCTTACGCACAGTTAACTGATCTCGGTTGGAGCATAGTTGGCGGCTCGTCTCAAGTTCAAAATCATAACGATGTTATTGGTACAAGCCACAGAATCATTGTTCGCGAAGTAACTCCTGTGCCACAACCAACAGTCGAGCTCAAGCAACAAGTGCATTTTGTGTGCAGAACTCAAGTAAGAGAAGTCATTCCAACCGATGTGATAAAAGCGTTAGAATCTGATTTCTCCGAGCATGTAACAGACGACAATCCAGTCTCGCAGGAAGACATCCTGTTCATGTCAAAGGTAACCAAAGGCATAAAACAAAAGAAAGACGGACATTACGAACGCCCATTACCATTCAAGACAGAAATCCCAAGTCTCCCAAACAACAAACAAAGTGCTGAACACAGATTGTCTTCATTGAAACGTCGACTCAAAAGAGATGAGAAATACTGTAAAGATTACGTCAAGTTCATGAACGATATTATAACTTGCGGAGACGCAGGAAAGGTTCCAAAACAAGAGCTGGACAACAAGATAGAATGGTACATCCCACACCATGGGGTTTACCACCCCCACAAACCCGGAAAAATATGTGTGGTTTTTTATTGTTCTGCACGCTTCCAAGGAACATCTCTCAATGATCATCTTTTGACCGGACCAGATCTCACCAACACGTTGGTTGGCATGTTATGTCGATTCAGAAAGGGCCCCATCGCTATCATGTGTGATGTAGAGAGAATGTTCCATCAATTCCATGTTGTTAAAGAACACTAGGACTGTTTAAAGGGGACCACATATAGGTCTTTAAAATTTTTATGTTATGTCTGAGCCGGAAAAGGGTAGCATGCCCTCTCCGGGTCGGGGAGGAGGTCCTGCCCCAAG
>JBBPBX010035063.1:0-32261 GCA_038048925.1 Garcialebias charrua
AAGACACCTTGTTGATAAACGTGATGTATTCGTCCAGGCTTTGGAAGGGTGACGGTTTGTCCCAGCTCCACGCAAAGAGAATCAATATTTTGGGCACTCTCAATATCTTGTAGTGAGCTAGGGAGATCTATCCAGTAGTCTTTTGCCATAGCAACATTGATGGTACCTTCCTGCCCAGGTGGTGCACGTGACAGGGCATCAGGGACAGCGTTACAGCACCCTCTTTTGTAATGCACCCGAAATGTGAATGCTTGCAGCCTTAATGTCCATCTAGTAAGCCGGGATGAGGTCTTTGGGCAGTTAAATGCCCAGGCTAGTGCAGCATGATCTGTAAACACATCAAACATCTCTCCTTCCAGATAGTGGCGCCATTTTTCAACTGCCCATACAACCGCTAGGCATTCCTTTTCAGAGGTGGAATAACGGAGTTCAGCCCCACGGAGTCCTCTAGAGGCAAATGCAATGGCTTTCTCCTCTCCCTCCACCATTTGCATCAGAACAGCTCCCAATCCCACATCGCTGGCATCACAATGTACCTGGAAGCCAAGGTGTGACTGTGGCTGAGCAAGGACTGGTGGAGATTGTAGCACTGTTTTGAGGTGTTCGAATGATGCTTGACACTCTGATGACCACTCCCAAGGTACATTCTTCTTTTTTAGATTATTTAGGGGAGCAACCAAGTCTGCCAATCTTGGTATAAATTTGTGGTACCAACCCACTAAGCCGAGAAACCTTTGAAGACCCTTTAAGTCAGTAGGAGGTGGGTAGTCAGAGATGGCCTGGATTTTACTTGGGTCTACCTCCACTCCTTTTCCAGAGACCACATGGCCGAGGAATCTGAGACTGGTCTGAAACAGACAACATTTCTTTATGTTTAAGGAGAGATGAGCATCATGGAGTTTTTTAAACACAGCCTCGAGATCTTGCAGATGTTGCTCAATGGTGTTAGAGAACACGATGATGTCATCGATGTAAACAAAACAGTTTTTTCCTTTTAGTTCTCCAAGAACTGTTTCCATTAATCGCTGGAAGGTGGCGCCGGCGTTCCTCAGGCCGAAAGGCATTACCTTAAACTGGAACAACCCTTTGTGAGTAATCATGGCTGTTTTTTTCTTGCTCTCATTGCTCATAGCGACCTGCCAATAGCCACTCTTGAGATCTAAAGAACTGAAAATTTGAGCACCTCGCAGAGACTCTAGGATCTCGTGTACCAGTGGCATAGGATATGCATCATGAAGAGTCTTTGCATTGAGTCCACGAAAATCCACACAAAAGCGTGGTGTGCCGTCTTTCCGTGGCACCAACACCACCGGCGCTGCCCATGGTGACGTTGATGGTTCAATTATGTTGTTTTGCAGCATTTTTTCCAGTTCAGCCTCAATAACAGCTTGTTTTTGGGGTGACACTCTGTAAGCTCGGCGTCTCACAGGAAGCTCGTCGGATGTCACAATGTGGTGGCTAATTATCTCGGTGGCTCCAACAGCCTCTGTCCAAACGGTGGGCCACTTCTGCAGCAGTGGCCGCACCTCTTCAGGCTGGTCTTCCAAAAGAGGGACAGCAGGTGTTTTAGCCTGTGAGTCTTCCACCACAGCCAGGTAAAAATTGACATATAACTGTGCATCCTTCCAACACAGCTCATCTCGTGATCTGACCTTGAATTTGTATTCCTTTCCATCCGGCAGCCCATAACTCCTGAGATGGGGCTTAAGGACAATCTGACTGGCATTCATAAAGTCCAACCCAAGTAGCAATGGCATACAAAGTTGTTCATCATTTATGACATGCACAGGGATGGTGATGTGGATGTCATGAAATCCTAGTAGCAGGACAGTTTTTCCCTCTGCCTGACTTTCTTGTCCATTAGCCATGACAAACTTCGGTACTTCGCTTCTACTCAGGGTTTCACCAGGTGTTCTTATCCTCTTCCACAGGCTTTGTTTCATGAGGGAATAAGTACATCCAGAGTCGAGGACAGCATCTCCTGTAGTTCCCCGAATAGTTACAGGAACCACCAGCAGGGACAGTACCGCTTGAACTACGGCCACATCTCCTCCATGTCCCCGAGCTTGGCTGTGCTCAGACTTTCTTCCTGTTTTCTTTGATCTGTCCGAAGGATGGGCCTGCTGTACTCTACTCCAGTATTCCCGGGAGTTGCTCCAATCCCTTTCAATCAGCGACCCCACTTTCACAAGTTGTTCCACCGTAGTTACGATGCCTCTTAGACCACTGGCCAGTCTGGGGTTGCAGGCACTCAATATTCTGCGGACAATTTCTTGTTCAGCCATGTCCGGACTCCACTTTAAGCACAGGGCTCGATGGTCATAAGCAAAGTCCCTCACACACTGGTTTGGTGCTTGAACGTTTGAGCGGAGCTGTTCCTCTATTTCAGCATGGTAGTCGGTAGGCAGGAAGGCTTCCAGGAATGCAGCCTTAAAGTCATCCCAATCTTTTATTTTTGTCCGTGTCGCCAGCCACCAGCTGCGTGCGGGTCCTTTCAGAACAGTGTTTAGTGTGCCTAGGAGCTCCACATCTGACAAGGGTCTGAGAGTTAAGAAGTTCTCACACTGCTCTATAAAATCAGTCACATCTGAGGTGCTGCGGGATTCCCCAAACTGAGGAAAGTCCATCTTAATAGGGGGTCTGGCAGCAGCATAATGGGATGACTGGCTAGCGTCTCTCTCCCCAGCCAGTCCACCAATGGGCCCATGAGCAACTGGAGTTGAATACGTGGACGGCCCCCAAGAGAGAGCACCTTTGCGGACCGTTTGATTTAGTTCCTCCGACCAGCGTTTATCCCTACGCTTGAGACAGGCCCCAACCTCTTGGTCCAACTTCTGGAGGTGGTGCTCTACGTATTCCTTTATTAAAACAGCAGAGGAGTCAATAGCAGCCCTGAGTCCCTCCTCACGATGGAGGGTGCTGTCAATCGCATCTCGGAGGCGTTGTTCCAAGGCTTCAACTTTCTGCTGGAGGTCCGAGAGTTGTTCTGCTAATGTCTCAGTTTCGGTGTTAATCCCAGCATCTGCTTGAACCACTGATGGGTCTAGATACATGCTACTGAGCATGGAGGATAAGTGGGTTACATCAGGATTGTCTGGCTGTAGCCTGACTGTAACATGCCGGTCGAATTTCCCTAAGGGTGCTGAATGCTGATTAGACGCAGACTCCTCAGAGGAGGAATCTGAATGATTTGAAGCTGACATAGTTTGAGTTAAGGTCCTCCAGGCGCTGAAATGTGATGCTGTATGCAACAAATCAGTATTTGTATGATATATGTACATGTATTGGTGTCATGTATATAAAATATGCTGAATTCACAATATCAAAAAACAACAACAACTTGCATTTAAGCCACTATTCCAACCCCTAAAATTCACCACATACTTTCCCTACACCAAATAAATATAGACACTAATTTGGGCCTACAATATTTGTAAATGATGAACAAAACCAACTGAGAGGCTATGAAGTAAAATACTTATGTCTAAATTAATTTAGCTTTACTTCAAACAACCAAAAAATATACATAGCAGCCTAACTCCACAAGAACACTAGCTCCCCACACGGGCCACCAAATATAACAACCTGCCCCCCCACCGCTAGGATAAAAGGGGACTAATTATTACATACGCTAAATTAGTCAGGGGCAGTGCCTGGAGCTGACGGCGCTTAAAACTTATAAAGGTTGAGCAGAAAGCATAAACCAGTAAACAGAAAAATAATTCACCCCACATACAAGAAAACTCTCATAAACATCTATTGATATTAGCCATGTGATGACATTTAATACCCAATTTAAACAAACAAATCAGTTGTGCACATAAACAAACCCGAACGCTTCATTCCCCCACCATTTACATATCTGCAGCATTCCCAACATCTACATAGCTGCAGACAAACCCCATAAACCAAATCAAAAACCCAAACTGCACCAACTTTCAGTCCAAATGCTCTCTCAGATAAAAAGTTTGTTTGAAGCAGGATGAGGAAACGCCCACTCAATCCATCCAGGCGTCGGCGCGCCGAAATAAAAAGAAACAATCTCACCAGAGTCTCAAGGTCCTTTTAGCGTGCCTCCCCTGCAGTCCTGGGTAAGGAGAAATTTACTAATCCACAGCGATCCCAACTCAAGGTAATCCACAGTCCACAGGCAGTCCACAGGGCAACGGCCTCACGCCAAATCCTACTCAGCAGGTGCGCACTCCCAGGTGAGTCAGAGAGAGAGAGAGAGAGGGGGAGCGCCGTCACTTCCTCCTCCTTTTAAGTCCACTCCCCCACCGTCTCCAAAACATATTATTACAAAACAATTTACACAAACAAATAAACAAGTTCAAACTTTCATTTGGAACACACTTGTTACCTTGCAGGAGACAATAATTAATAATAAATGGTCATATTTGCAGCGTAGATAATATAACAAGATAAGGAAACCAATGAAAATAAATGGAAATAAATCTAACGCTGTATAAATTGATCAGTGACCATTACAGTTCATGAAAACAGTAAAAGACCTATTAGATAAATAAGAATTGAACCAATTTAAAACCGTACCAGAAATACCAAACAGGTCACATAATCTGTTAATGAGAACAGTGTGATCCACAGTATCAAATGCTGAAGTCAAGTCCAAAGCAACAAACACAGTGTAATGTCCAGTATCAGCTGCCATCAACACATCACTAGAAACTTTTAGTAATGCAGATTCAGTGGAATGCAGTCTACGAAAACCAGATTGGAAACTGTCCAAAAGATCATTGTCCTCAATATAAAAGTTCAGTTGTTGAGCTACAACCTTCTCAAGGATTTTCGACAATAAAGGAAGTTTAGAAATGGGTCTATAATTTTCAGGCAGAGTGCAGTCCAGGTTAGGCTTTTTTAACAGAGGACAGACAACAGCAGTTTTAAAACATTGAGGTACAGAACCCGAACTAAGAGATAAATTTATCAGGCTGACTACACTGGGACCAATAAAATCAAAAACATCTTTAAAAAGAGATGATGGAAGAACATCCAGTGGACTCGATGACATTGTCATGTGTGTCAAAAGATCAGAAATGTCCTTAACGGACACTGGGTCAAAAGAGGACCATGTCGTCAAGGTCAACGGTTGAGGGTCCACATAACTGGATGTTGATGGTAAGATACCAGCTCTGATGTTAGCAACTTTGTCAAATTTAGTAAAGAATTAAATAAAAAAAGAAAAACAGAAGAGACAATGGTGATTAAAGATCTTATGTCGCTTTATAAAAAACAGCTGGAGTAATGAGGATAAAGATGCAATAAACAAATTACAATCTAAATTGGATGAGATTTACATTAATAGGGCAAAAGGCGCTTATGTAAGGTCCAGAGCCAGGTGGATTGAAGAAGGAGAAAAGAATACTGCCTTCTTTTGCAACTTAGAAAAACGTAGACAGGAATATAATGCAATCAATAGTCTTATGATTGATGGAGTGGAATGTTCTGAGACTAAGAAAATAACACAAGAAGTATTTAATTTCTATAGTAATCTTTATACATCTTCACATACAGAACAAGCTACTTCATCTTTTTTTGAAAAAATAAAAAATATGATTCCTGTTATTGATGAGAATTTTAAGAAAATCTGTGATGAGGAGCTAAAAATCTCTGAATTTGATATTGCTATAAAGAGCATGGCGTCTGACCGCGCCCCCGGGCCAGACGGACTTACAGCTAACTTTTATAAACATTTTTGGGAGGAATTAAAACCTCTGTGTTTCCAAGCTGTAGTAGAATGTGTTAAAAGGAAGGAACTCATGGAAACTATGAAACAAGGCGTAATTAAGCTAATCCCAAAACCTGGTAAAGATAAGAAAAATTTAAATAATCTAAGGCCTATCACATTATTGAATACAGACTATAAGATCCTAACAAAAGTTCTGGCAATGAGATTAAAAACGGGCCTACCTGGTATAATCAGTCAAACTCAATCCGGCTTTCTCAAAGGTAGATCCATCCATAATAATATTCGCCTGGTTCTGGACCTGATTGATTATAGTCACTTAATAAAAGATGATGGTTTTATGTTGTTTTTAGATTTCCACAAAGCATTTGATTCTGTGGAACATCAATTTATTGTTAATACTTTGAGTCATTTTGGATTTGGAAATAATTTTCTCAGTATGATCACAATGTTAAACACTAACATTAATAGCTGTGTGTCTCTACCTCAGGGCACATGCCCCAGATTTAAAGTAGAAAGAGGTATCAGACAAGGATGCAGTATTTCGCCTTTATTATTTATTATAGTCACGGAATTACTATCATTAAAAATTAATAATTCTAATATAGAAGGTTTGGTAATAAATAACCAGAAAATTATCATTAGCCAATTTGCAGATGATACAACCCTCTTCCTAAAAAACAAAGAACAAATTCCTCTAGCTTTAAAGGAAATAGAGTTGTTCTCTCAAGCCTCAGGGCTGCAGCTAAATATAAACAAATGTGAAATTATGAGTATCCATAACTGTTCTGAATCTTCAGTTTCCAATATTCCAGTTAAAAATGAAATAAAGTATTTAGGTATGTTGATTACTAAGTGTGAAGCTACTAGTGTAAGAAAAAATTTACAAGACAACATTGATAAATGTGGCAAAACATTAAATAATTGGCTTCAGAGAGATTTGACGTTGTTTGGTAGAACATTATTAACAAAAACTGAATCCTTATCCAGGTTGACGTATCCTGCATATTCATTAGCCATCCCCCCAAATCTCATTAAACAGATTAACAAAATAAATTTTAACTTTATTTGGAAAAACAAACACCATTACATTAGAAAAAGTGATTTGCTAAAAAATTATGAGGAAGGTGGTATTAAGGCAATTGATTTTGAAATCATGAATGGTACTTTAAAAATTAGATGGCTTCAGTCCCTTCTAAAAAACGGTGATCTTATTTGGTTTGCTATACCGTCATTCATATTTCAGAAAGTAGGAGGTATTGAGTTGTTATTGAAATGTGATTTTGAATTATCTAAACTCCCCCTACAGCTCTCTGCTTTCCATAAACAGGTTTTGTTACAGTGGAAGTTGATGTTCAAACACAATTTCAGCCCTCATAATGTCCCACTATGGAACAACAGAGCAATTCTATGGAGTAGAAAATCTATATTCATAAAAGATTGGTGGAATAAACAAATATGGTCAATCACTCAATTACTAGATGGAAATGGTGAAATTTTAAGTTTGGAGGAATTTAACAGGAAATATGGAATTGTTTGTTCATTAACATTTTATAAGAAAGTATTACGTAGCATCCCTGATGTCCTTTTTCAGTCAATTAAAAACAATTTATCTCATCCCTATATTCCAAGACTCCATAAGATTCAAATTGAGTATGTGGATATTAGGGAAAGTAAATGCAACAACAGGTTTTTAAACCAATATTCAATAAATAACATGTACCCAGGAAGAACAAAAAGCACAGCTCTATTACAAACTTTTAATAATTCTACAAGAGTCAAAATAAGAACAAATTATTTGAGATTTCCGATTCCTCCTAAACTTAAAGAACTACATTTTAAATTTATAAATAACATATATCCTTCAAACCAATTCTTAAAAGAGAGATTTAATTTTAATGTAGAAAATTGTGGTTTTTGTAAGACTCAATTGGAAACAACTAAACATTTGTTTTATGAATGTGAAGAAGTATTGAACTTGTGGAAACAACTTCACAACTTTCTGTCTGCTAAGGGAATAAACTTGGATTTTGTTTCCTTAGAAAATATTCAATTTGGTTTATTCATTAAAGATAAGAACTTAGAATTTATTGTAAATGTTCTGATTATTGTAACAAAATACTATATCCATAAATGTCGATACGCAAAATGCTCCCTTTCTATCAGTGCTCTAAAAAATGATATTTCTTTTTTCAAAAGTTGTCTAAAAAAGATGCAGAATGAAAATGCAGTAAAATTATATGAGTTAATGGAAGTTTTTTAGTTTCTAGCCCCCTGATTTGTATGTTTTTTTTTTTTGATTTATTGTTATTTTTTCTATTTTTCATCTTTTAATTCCCTTATTTTTTATTTTTAGTTCTTTTTTTTATTCTGTGAAGGACTTATTTTAAGTATTATTGAGACTTTTCTTGAACCTTTGCAATCAGAATGTATTATAGTCTTTAGGAGATGTGATTCTTGTATGAGATATTGATGGTGTTTTTGACATGTTATTGTGAGTTTTGTCATTGTCATTGTTACTTTTGTTTATCACTAATAAAAAAATAAAATAAAATAAAAATAAAAAAAACTCTGTGCGACCCGGAAGTATTACTTTAGCGCATGCGCACATGAGGCATGCGCTGATACTACGGATAAAGGCTTCCGTTCCGTGACCGATCGGGGAGTGAAACGAAGGAGCTGTACGTCTTTTACGCTAACGAATATAATAAATTAGACTAGGAGCCAAGTTTCTATAACATTTACAATAATTTAATCTTCCTGAGTTCGTTTCATCTGTACCGGTTCCGTATCTATTATATTAAGGAAACTGTAGCTAACAGCGATGAGGAGACATCAGGCTAAACAAAGAGACGAAGTGGCTACGGAAGAAATGTTGGAGGTTCTGGAAACATCAGTCGCAGATTATAAAGAGGAACGATGTCGTTTAAAGGACAAACTGCAACACAACGAAGCCCAAGAAGTTCTACTTCACAGATTAGGTTTGTATCTAAACATTCCTGCTTTTCAGATTTTAGTTGCTTTTTCACAGATTAGTTTTCCCAGAGCCATATATACAGTGTTGCCAGATCTTGCGACCGAAACAAGCGGCCAGCCCCATGAAAACAAGCACAAACAAGCGACTCACTCTGAAAACACACCCAACTGGCAACCCACCCCACTTTGTAAAACAAAGGCCGTTTTTAAACAGTATAAACATACATTACATAATGCCATAGCAAAATTATGCTAAAACACTTTGAAGAACATATCCAGTCTAAAAAATAAAAATACATTTTGCATTTTTATACAGCTGGTTTCTTGTCATGCGTACAAATTACTTAATCCAATGAGTTCTCCAAGATGGTCCACAGCACTGATTGATGTGTGACAGGCTACGTAGGTGGCTATTTTTAGCTCATTTCTTTGGTCTCGTTCTTTTTTGTGGCAGTGAAACCCAGGTTTGTTAGCCTCATGGAAGAGAAGGGTGCCCAGTTTTTTTTTTGTGCTTTTCTGTACTGTCATGTTGAATTAAATCAGCCTAGTGAGCACGTATTTCACACTTGCAAAACCTGCAAAGTGCCTCTGAGGTCGGATCCATTCTTTAAGTGTGCGCTCTTTCTCCCATTCTTTATTATATATTTTTTTCCATATTTCCCCCACTTACTTGAGCTTATATTAGCGTGGTCTTGTCACTCTAGACAAAGAATAAAGAACAAAGAATAAACCTAACTTCTGGAGTACATTTTACATGTAACATATATACTGTATAGATAAGCAGCACATTAGAGAGTCAGAGTCAGAGAGTCTTTATTGTCATTTGCACCGCATGTGGTACATGAGATGAAAACGAGATTATGTACACGAGGTCCCATTTACATCCAACAACAAATGAAAGAGAAAAACAGTAGCTGTGTTTCCATCCATTTTCATTTCGATTTTTGAGCTAATTTTTGAAATCTCGCAAATATGTAAATACAAATTAATGCGAAGCAGAAGTGTTTCCATCTGCTGGCTTGAAGCGCATCTACCAAGCCACGCACAGCGTCATTACGTCAGACGTCAGCACTGCGCATGTCTACAGTAAACAGGAAGTAGCAGTTGAAAACAGAACCTGGCCACACATCTCGTCAAAATGGAGAGAATATTTCAGGTACGTGTTGCTATCGGTCGAGTTGTATTTATTCTGTCATACAAACTAGTTTTAGCGATGTTACATGTTGTCCGGAGCGGAAACAGCTGATCAGTCACGTGACGTGAATGTTCGCTTCGGCAGCACGAGTCGGCAAATGTGTTTCCATCTGTCGCTGTGCGCATCTGCTCATTTTCGAACATCCCAAAAACCACCTCAAGCGAGCGTATAAACTTTTTGGCGAACTTGAGAAAGTAAATACGGATTTTGCCGTTTCCATTAAGCTTTTCTGCTGCGATACTTCAAAATGCGCACCTAGAAACCTTGATGGAAACACGGTTACTAATAACATCGAGAACTAGCTAAGAAAAACATCAACTAGTAATACACTAAGCCTAATATAGTGGGAATAAACAGCAGCACGAACATGAGTTTGTATGAGCAGATGGTCACAGATGAACACAGATGAACACAGCAACAAGAAAACATATCAGCATCAGCATGATGTGATATTTTGCAGTGTTTATTTTAATTTTATTTTTATTTATTCATGAGTCTAACAGCCTCAGGGTAGAAGCTGTTCCTCAGTCTAGTGGTTCTACACTTGATGCTCCTCAACCTCCGTCCTGAGGGGAGTGGGGCAAAGAGTGAGTGTGCTGGATGAGTGAGGTCTTTCATGATACAGGTGGCTCTTTTCCTGCATCTAGAGGTGTAAATGTCTGTGATGGTGGGGAGACTGACTTGTGGAAACAACTTCACAACTTTCTGAAACACCACAGATGACGCACCTCACTGACGCATCACACACAAAAATACACCAATCTTTTATCCTTCTCATCAATGCAAGGAAACTTACAAGAAGTCGTCTGTATTCTGCTCATGCTCTCGTCATTAATTGCTCGCGCTTATGCCAACCGTACCTGAACGTAACATCTGCCTTGACGTAACATACGTGGAAGTAGGGCTGGGCCATATCATATCGTTACCGGTAATACCGGTATAAAAAGCTTGCCCGGGCAAAAAACTTGTATCATGATATGCTAATTTCATGACGTAATACGTCAGGGCGCCCCGCCCCTTAACACCCGAGCGCTTTAAACAACTGTGCACCTCCCCTCCACCGTCTACTGGTGCAAAACAAAACGCTAATTAGTTACTGCTAAAATGTTAAGGCTGAAATATACCTGAGCGTCCTCCCTTATGCCACTCTACGCGCGCATTTTGTGCGCATGCGTTTCGCTGATATAGCTTCAGAAGCTACGCTTTTCAAATGCTCGCGTTTTCGCTCCAAATTCTTGTTGTTTCGCTCCAAATCCTGGTTGTCATGTGAGCAGCAGCAGCTGCTCCGTCTGCAGCTGCGAGCAGAGGGGGACAAACTGAGGTCGCTGATTGGTCACTTGCTGACACGCCTACTGAAATGATGACAGCTCATGAGACACGCGCTGGCTTTGGTCCAGAGGAGCAGATGTTAGCTTCGCTGCTCTCGCGGCGGTCTTTTATCACTTTGTATGTTAATACCAGGGCTTAAAGATCTCCGGCACCCAGCCGGATTTCCGGCTTTTGACCAAACTGTAAAAAAAAAAAAAAAAAAACTGCTCGCGCGGCTTCACAGGAGTAGGAGTCCGTTCATGTGTGCGCGCGTGTGTTTTTGAAGCGTGCAGCTCTTGTTTGGCTGCACTGCGTGTGCAGCGAATCAAAGCCCCCCCTCCCCCGCACACACACAGCCAATGTTCCCTCGCTGCCCGGACATTCTCTGCGCACAATAAAATCTTTGCGCGCATCCAAATTAACTCGACAGCCTGCCGGTCGCCTCAACTTAAAATGATCGATGGACAGCGATTACATCCAATCACATTGAAGCTCACGTTGTTTTGACCAATCAAAATCCGGAAGGCGGGTCTTACAAGCAAGCAAGTTTGTCTGCAGCTTCAGTCAGATCATGCAGAAGTCACGGAGTTTGTCACACCGGGCAGGTACGTGGGTCAATTAGTGTTAAAACTACAGATTTTAAATCTCGTTGTTAGGTCAAGTAAAATCAGAGGTATGATAAATAATCCACACCACGTCTTTTATCTGAATAAAGTCAAATATCAACCGCGAGAAGCTGCACACTCGCACACACATGCACATACACACCGCTGAACACAAACTGTAAACAATCCCCGTCCTTTCTGAAGGAGGAAGTTATTTGTCAAGCACCAAATCTGTAGGAAAAATAAGAAAAAGATGCAGAAGCTGAACGGAGGTCAGTGCACGATAAAGTCACGTGATAAAGTCAGTGAGAGCGGGGTGATGAAGAGGAAGATCGTTAGAAGAGGAAGAGCAGAACCAGGCCAGGTGTGCAGAGGAGCAGGTCCAGAACCAAGCATCAGTTCCTGAGCTCTGCAGATGTTGACCCAGGGACCAAGGAGGAAAATACACTTTTTAAAAACTTACAGTAAAATAAATATTTTGTCAATAAAAAAATAATACAGTAATGTGGAGATTTTAAACAAAAACCCTACAAGCATTAAAATAAAAATCATCTAAATTAGATACTGTATATTTATTAAAAGTGTAATACTGTCCTGAGTTTTTGCATAGTAGTTTTTGCATAGTATTAGTATGAAAGTATGAAAAGTTACACCAACACTAAAACACTAAACATTTAATAAACATAAGCATAAAATGAAATAATAAAAATTATTCATTCAGCTGGGAGTTGCAAAATCACTTATATTGAAAGCAAACTCATGGAAGTTGCTGCTGTAATCTGATTGTTTTAATAAGCCATGTAACTTTCTATGATCCCAGATTTATAACAGGTGTGTGGATAGTGCGCACATCCTGTTGCTCATAGTGGTCCTCAGTGTGCTCAGAGAGCTTGTGTGTATGCTCAGACACATGAAAAATTAGAGGGAACATTGCACACAGCTGAACATAAACAATCCCCCTCCCCCCCTCCTTTCTGACGGAGGCTTTCTAAACTAATTATTGAATCAAGTTACTTACTGGTATGTAGGTAAACATAGATGTTTAACCCTTTAAAATACACCAGAATACAGGAAATGGCATCTACTTTATTCCAAATTTTCTGGGGGAGGACCCCCAGACCCCCCCATGCTTCTGATGCCATACTGGTAAGACATTTTCCATCAGAGTTTTAACAGTCTGTGCTCACAAACATTTTCACTGCACAGAAACATCTGTGTGTTAATGCTGGAGATGACTCCAGCTTGCTGGGAGTCCTAACACCAGCTCTGTGGAACTTCCCTTTAGATTGTGATACAGTATTGAGTATTCTAAATTTATTGCAGATGAATTCACTGAACTGTGTCTGTTCAATGTGGCGTTGAGTCTTTTTTTGAGTTGTTTTTGCTGCAGGGCAGTTCTCTGGGGCACATATTTTTACATTAAGTTCAGATACATTGAAACCTCATGTAAGTCATTGTTACTTGAAGCTGAATTGTTTAAAAACAGTTAATTGCACTTTTCAGAGAGCATTTTTAATAAACGTTGGCAAAATGTTACGATTTTATTTTATCAACAACACAAAAAAGTTTCAGGCTCAGGATTTTTTTTCACTTTAAGCCCTGGTTAATACTGTATAAATTTCTAAAAAATAAAAATAAAAACAGGGAGCGCTATTCCAGCAACCCACAGTCCACCAGGAAATATTTAAAACATTGCGCTGCCAGGTAGGACATGAATTCATTCATTTCATTCATCGAGTGAACGGAGGAAGAAGCGATTACTTGACTTTAGGCAAAAAAAACAAAAGAAAAGGCCCGATCAGCGATAAAGAAGAGGAATTTAATTCATTTGTGTAACATACAAAACAGTCCGGCGCCGGGGAAAGTTTATGGTCAGACACCGCGCAAGCGTGCGCGGTCGTAAAAAAAAAAGCTTTGCGCGTTCGTGCCCTGAGGGGCTGCGCGGGGCTACGCTTTTGCCTCAGCGTACGTACGTCGTACAGAGGTGTATAGAGAGTACGCTCAGGTATATTTCAGCCTTTAAAAACAACGCGCGCGCATCTCAACTTCTCTCCACCCTGCTCTGCAGGCACAGACAGCTGTCCCCTCCTCCCCCGCTCCGCTCCGAGCAGCTCCGTGCTGCGTGTCCCCGCTGTAAACACGCGCGGCTCCACTGTCCGAGACAGATCAGTTAAAAAAATGAATCAGAGGAATGACACGTTCTTGCACGAACAGTTGAAGAAGCTGAAGCACGAACAAGTTTCAGGGTCAGCTGATCAACTTGTAGAAGTTACAGCTCATTTAAAGGAGCTGTATGTAACATTTTTTATAAACATATTTCTTCACTCTGCCACATCTCCTGACAGACTGATGTTAGCCATGTTAATCTCTGAAAAAAATATATACTTTAAAAATGATCTGTTATTTAGATTGAAAAAGTCTGCACAAAATATAGATAAAAAAAAACCACCACAAAAACTAAAGTGCAGGTGAAGTTTTACTTGGAGACTAAATACTTTACTAAATAAAGTAATTTCAGTAAAATTCCCCCTTGTTGTTTTTATTTTATTTTATGTAATACTGCAAAGCAACATGTTAATTTTGTCAAATAAATACATTTGATATTATTTTTTTTTGGGTTATATCACGAAATTTATCGTTATCGTGATAATACTCTGAAATATCACGATATAATTTTTGAGCCATATCGCCCACTCCTACGTGGAAGGGGGGCATGAAGGGACAAACTACCTACCACTCGCATTAATGTTTGACAGAAAAACAAGCCGAAATAAGTGACTCAACGCCTAAGGCAAGCCCAAAAAACCGCAACAAGCGGCAAGCCGAATTTATATGCGACTCCAGGAAAAAACAAGCCCAATTCTGCTTGAAATAAGCGGACTTGGCAACTATGCATATAGAGAGAGAGGTCAAAGTCAACTTTATTGTCAGAACTGCAATATGTACAGGACATATTGCAAGTTTGCGGACGACACAACAGTGGTGGGTCTCATCAGCAACAACGATGAGACGGACTACAGGAACGAGGTGAGCCGCCTGGCCTTGTGGTGCGGACACAACAATCTCACTCTCAACGTGGAGAAGACAAAGGAGATTGTTGTGGACTTCAGGAAGAAGGATGCCCAACATGCCCCTCTGACCATCAACAGCACCGCAGTGGAGAGAGTAGACAGCACCAAGTTCCTGGGAGTGCACGTCTCAAAGGACCTGTCCTGGAGCAGGAACACTGCAGCACTGGCAAAGAAGGCTCACCAGCGTCTCTACTTTCTCCGCAAGCTGAAAAGGGCTGGAGCTTCAACCCCCATCATGAGCACCTTCTACAGAGGTGCCATAGAAAGTGTCCTGACCAGCTGCATCACTGTGTGGTTTGGTGCATGTACTGCATCCTGCCGCAAGAGCCTCCAGCGCATTGTGAGAGCAGCTGAGAAGATCGTGGGCACCTCCTTGCCCTCACTGCAGGACTTACACAGCAAACGCCTCACTCGGAAAGCCCACCGCATGGCAGGTGATCCCACACACCCACTACACAGCTGCTTCAGACTACTGCCATCAGGGAGGAGACTGAGGAGTCTCCAGGCTCGAACCAGCAGACTGAGAGACAGCTCTGTTCATCAGGCAGTCAGAATGCTAAACACTCTGCCTGCTCTGCCCCCCCTCCCATTTGAACTGCCTTAACACTAAAACTTTCTCACACATTATCACTCAACACAAAGTTTTTCACTAAACTCTCGGTCATGTGCTCATACAGTTTGCACTACTTCTCATACTTGCACTAATGTCTGTATTACATCACTGCCTATAATCATAATACTGTTTACATTCTCTGTTTACATTTATTAATACTGTTTACTTTTATTACTACTGCTTACATGTAATTACTACTGTTTACATTTATTTACACTACTCTAATATCTACACCACTGCTGGTACATATACAGTGTGCTCTGAACGGTCTTATTTAGGGATGCCCAATGTGCCTTACTGCATATGCCACTTTTTGCCTCTATAACAACATCAACTACTACCTCATACATATACTGTGTACATTGACTCATACGCTGCTTTGCCACTTTGCAAATGTCAATGCTAGAAACCTTTAGTTTATTTTAGTTATACTTTTTATACTCTTTTTTTTGTGCTAGTATGCAAAAACTCAGGACAGTATTATGTTCATTAAATGTTTAATGTTTTAGTTTTAGAGTTGGTGTGGATTTTCATGCTCTTGCACCGCTATGAAAAAAAAAAAAAAAACTCAGGACAATGTTAGTTTTACTATTTTATGCTTATGTCTATTATTATATGTTTCAGTGTTTCAATGTTTAGATGTTTACTGTTGCACCGAGGGACTGAGAGAAACGCAATTTCGGTCCTGTGTATGTCCTGTACAGTACATATTGCAGATCTGACAATAAAGTTGACTTTGACTTTGACTTTGACTTTGACATACACAGGATTGAAATTGCGTTTCTCTCAGTCCCTCGGTGCAACAGTAACCATTTAAACACTAAAACACTGAAACATTTAATAAACATAAGCATAAAATAGTAAAAGTGTAACACTGTCCTGAGTTTTTGCATAGTAGTATAAAAGTATGAAAATTTACACCAACACTAAAACTAAAACACTAAACATTTAATGAACATAAGCATAAAATGAAATAATAAAAGTGTAATACTGTCCTGAGTTTTTGCATAGTAGTATAAAAAAAGTATAAAAAGTATATCTATAAAATAAACTGAAGGTTCTAGCATTGACATTTGCAAAGAGTGGCAAAGCAGCATATGAGTTAATGTACACAGTATATGTATGAGGTAGTTGATGTTGGTATAGAGGCAAAAGTGGCATATGCAGTAAGGCACATTGGGCATCCTTAAATAAGGCTGGTCAGAGAATACTGTATATGTATCAGCAGTGGTGTAGATATAAAAGTAGTGTAAATGTAAACAGTAGTAATAAATGTAAACAGTATTAATAAATGTAAACATTGAATGTAAACAGTAGTATGTAAACAGTGAATGTAAACAGTAGTATGACTATAGGCAGTGATGTAATACAAACATTAGTGCAAATATGAGAAGTAGTGCAAACTGAATGAGCACATGACCGAGAGTTTAGTGAATAACCCGTTTGATGACACAGAGTCCAGTGTTAAAATTTTTGTGTTGTGTGGTAATGGGTGAGAAAGTTTTTAGTGTTAAGGCAGTTCAAATGGGAGGGGAGGCAGAGTGTTTATGGGGAGCCGTTTTAGCCAAAATTAAATAAATAAATAAAATGGTGAAATAAATAGTTATTTGTCATTCATTAACCTCTTTTACTTAATCAATTTTTCATTTACCTATTTTCCCATTTTTACTTAATCAATTTTTCATACTTAATCAATTTTTCATTTACCTATTTTCCCATTTTTACTTAATCAATTTTTCATTTACCTATTTTCCCATTTTTACTTAATCAATTTTTCATTTACCTATTTTCCCATTTTTACTTAATCAATTTTTCATTTACCTATTTTCCCACTTTTACTTAATCAATTTTTCATTTACCTATTTTCCCATTTATCAATTTTTCATTTACCTATTTTCCCATTTTTACTTAATCAATTTTTCATTTACCTATTTTCCCACTTTTACTTAATCAATTTTTCATTTACCTATTTTCCCATTTATCAATTTTTCATTTACCTATTTTCCCATTTTTACTTAATCAATTTTTCATTTACCTATTTTCCCATTTTTACTTAATCAATTTTTCATTTACCTATTTTCCCACTTTTACTTAATCAATTTGTCATTTACCTATTTTCCCATTTTTACTTAATCAATTTGTCATTCACCTATTTTTCAATTTAACAAGTTTTTCTTTTGTCTTTTTCCATTTACCTGATTTGGTATTTCCCATTTTCATTAATCAATTTCTCATACAATCCCTTTTTTTTTACCCATTTTTCTTTCACCTATTTTTCATTCAACATCTGTTTGAAAAACTTTTCATTTTCCCATTTGTTTATTTCCCTTATTTATTTAGTATTTCCTTATTTTCTTATTCATTTCACGCAAAACTTGGGAAAAGAATAAATGCAAATGAGGAGAGGCGCGTCATCGGTGTACAATGGCAGCCCATTGGTTGGTTAGATACAACTGCAGCACTGAGCTTCTCTGACTGGACTTCCCCTCCGTAAAGCAGTCTAGCAATGGCGAGTTACAGAAGCAGACAGCCACCGTTTCCTGTTTTGGACTTTCAGAATAAAAGCTTGCTTCTCGACGCCGCAGTGTGTAGAGATGCAAAGTTCGCGCTGTTGCTCTTGTTTTGAAAATAAATACCTTCGTGTCTTTGAACGGACGTGAAAGCTTTATGGAAGCGTCCGTTTGTTTTAGTGAAGCAGAGGGAGCACGTTCCGTCTCAAACTTGTCCTAAATGCTGATAAAACAAAATCGTTCTTTAGTTTTAGCAGGTCGTTTTCGTAAATGAGCCCATGAGGCTCAATAAGATTTACCTGACTAAGGTTGAATGAATACGAAGCTGAAGTTAGCTTCCGATTCCAGCTTCCAAGTCGGCAAATGACTAAAGGGATATTACAACTAATTTTTCAGTACCTTGAGCGGGTTTAATCTGCTCTAGCTCAAAAACTACAACACCTAGACTCTTCAAACCAGGACTAGATTATTCTACACTAATAGAAGGATATATAAAACTAAGTTTGAGCTTTGTGAAACCTTTTTCTGATTTGTGAAACTTCAACAAAGTTTTTTTTATTTATCATTTTTAGGCTACTGGACCATATTAGACCTGGTCCAGTCCAGCTCATAAACCACAACACCTGGACTCTTCAAACCAGGACTATAGAACAGCTGAATAAATTAAACAAGTTAGTCAGCAACGCCACCCTAGGAATTTCACCCAGAGAATTTAAGATGGTCTAGTGGCAGGGCTTTTGACTACGGATCCGAAGGTCGCGGGTTCGCGCCCCGGCCACTACCCAGCTTGGGGTGTCTATGAGTGCACACCTATTTCTCCAGCTCCCCGGGCGCTTTCGGGCTGCTCACTGCACCACCTGGTAGGTGGTTGGGTTAAATGCAGAGACGAATTTCGTCTGTGTATGGGAACATATGCAGATGACAGGAATAGACATTATTATTATTATTATTATTACTTTAAGGCCACACAGGTTCGCTTTGCACTGATTAAAACATCCGGGACAACTGTTCAAAATAACAATGATAATTTATTTACAGTTACCTTAAAACATCTTAAAACATTATTTATTTATGTACATCATGTTCATCATTTTTGTTATTTCATTTCATACCAACTAAATAAATAGACCAAAAACCCTTTAAACCCCAAAACACTTAATTACTTCAATAAATCAATTACCGTATTTTCCGTTGTATTGGTCGCACCGTTGTATAGGTCGCAGTGTCCAATATTTATCAATAAATTGGAAAAATCCATAAATAGGTCGCACGGGTGTATAGGTCGCACCTACGTCACCGCCGACGTAACGCGTCATCCACCGCTGACGCACCGCGTGACCGCTGAGTCAACCCGGCAATATGGACCGAGTGTTTAGCTCTGCTGCTAATGTCTGCCAGAAGCTAACAAAGCTAAAAACGAGAGGAGTCCGTCTCTCAGAAAATGAATAAAAAATTGAATTTTATGTCAAATGTTTTCTCGAGGCCATAGTAACGTACATTAAAGCTCCTATAATTGCATTCTGTATGCAGAATAAATATACACCGAGTGGTTTTGAAGCCATTTATGACGTTAACAGAAGTACACAGACATAAAACGAAGGCCAACACGAGACCATGCCCGCCTCTGACACGAATAAAAATCGAATCTCATCTCAAATGATTCATCCAGGACATAGTTAAGTACATTGGAGTGTTATAATTACTCTGTAAGCAGAAATAAATATACACCGAGTGGTTTTGAAGCTATTTAAGCAAACCGAAGTAAAACCACAAGCTAAAAAAGCTAAAAACGAGAGGAGTCCGTCTCTCAGAAAATGAATAAAAAATCGAATTTTATGTCAAATGTTTTCTCGAGACCATAGTAACGTACATTAAAGCTCCTATAATTGCATTCTGTATGCAGAATAAATATACACCGAGTGGTTTTGAAGCCATTTATGACGTTAACAGAAGTACACAGACATAAAACGAAAGCCAACACGAGACCATGCCCGCCTCTGACACGAATAAAAATCGAATCTCATCTCAAATGATTCATCCAGGACATAGTTAAGTACATTGGAGTGCTATAATTACTCTGTAAGCAGAAATAAATATACACCGAGTGGATTCGATGTTATTTATAACAAATACAGAAGCTAACACTCGAAGCTACATGCTACAAAAAGATCGTTTTTTTATTTTTTTATCTCAAACATCTAATAAAGGTACTCACTTGTAAACGTCCACACTGTGATTCCATTCTGTAAGTTTCAGAAAAATCCGCTGAGTGGTTCTTGACTTATCTTGCTAACAAACAGCAAACAAACAGAGCTAACAGAAGCTACCTCCAGCCCAGAGGCAGACAGAATCAGTCCGAGCAGAGGAGCGTTTTTTCGGGCACAGGAGGAGAAGGTCCTCGCTACTTGCACAGGAGCTGGAAACGTTCTTCTTCTTGGGTTGGTGTACCGGTACTCATGCCCCTAGCGGGTACAGCACTTGCACTGCCCCCTGGTGGCCGAAACTGGTACTGCACATGCACTGCCCCCTGGTGGCCGAAACTGGTACTGCGCCATTTTATGCAACAGGGAAAAAGGGCCATAACTCAGCCAAAAATTGGTCTAAAAATATGAAAAAAAAATCCATAAATAGATCGCACCGGTGTATAGGTCGCAGGCCTTGAAAAACCCATAAAAAGGTGCGACCTATACACCGGAAAATACGGTACTTCAATACATACAGATTTACCACAAATATACAGTATACAGTTCACCATTCCGTCAATGTGGCACTCGCGTCACACCGCAGTGACAAGCAGCTGGCAGTCCTGACGTCACTGAAAGCGGGACACCACAGTCCACATTTCAACCACTCACGCACAACTTCCTCAAATGGAGTCGTTGAGGAACCAGAGTGGACGCCGGAAGGAAAAAGAGCAGTCTCCGGAAACAGAGCAGCAGTGGTCCCGATGTGGGGAGACCTAAAGAAAGTTAATTAATAACTACTCTCCATATAGCTGCCACAAAATAAAGCTTACAATGACAATTGTTTCCTTACCTGCTGGTCCTCACAACCATATACACACACACACACGTACACACACATCCTCGTAGCCGGAGGGAGGGAAGAAGCCCAGCACCGCAGCGCTCTACCTATAATCACACAGACTTATCATTTCTGACCCAAAATCAGCTATAGTACAGCAAGAGAAAGAACACCTACCGTCCAGCAGTCAAACAGCCCGTACCACACTCAATGACTGGTTGCCTTTACGGCCAAAACCCGTGGGACACCATGACGGTCAGAACCCATGGCACACCAGCCACACGGCGACGTGTGAAGACGACCTGTCTGCCTGCACGCAGAGCAGCTGCTTTTATACCATGCCCACTCTAACAACTAGATGTTGCACTTGGAATCCATCAGCCTAATCAGGCATCTTTCTCTACTGCTACATTATTCTAGACTAATAGAAGAATATATAAAACTAAGTTTGAGCTTTGTGAAAACTTTTTCTGATTTGTGAAACTTCAACAAAGTTTGTTTTTCATCACTTTTTAAACCACTGGACCATACTGTGGTTCCCATTGGTGAAATGCTCACATCGGATCAGACATCGATAACCATTACGCACTGGTTGTCGTGCTTGTATAGGGATTACTTCAATGTTTTTCATAAGCAACTGAAGTCACAAAAGGTTGAAACCGATTTCAGTTGGGCTATGATCCATTCCGTACTTCAGGCATTCAACACCATCATCCCCCAACAGCTCATCCTTAAACTGGACAGTCTGGGGCTGAACACCTCAATGTGTAATTGGCTGCTAGACTTCCTGACCGGGAGACCACAGGCAGTACAGGTCGGGAATAACACATCCAGCACCATCACATTGAACACAGGGGCCCCACAAGGATGTGTGCTGAGCCCCCTTCTATTCACCCTGCTAACACACGACTGCACACCATCATACAGCTCCAACTTTAGGGCTGGGCGATATGGAAAAAATCATATATCACGATATGGACTTTTTTATATCACGATAACGATATATATCACGATATATACAACACGATGTGTGTGTGTGTGTACAGGAAAAATTTGGACCAAAGTTTTTTTATTTTATTATTTTACTACAGATAGTTACAATTATAAGAATGTGAACAAAAAGAACAAGGAAATTTGGACCAAAGTAGAAACTAGATCTACCTAAGATCTACCTTAATTCAAGGAGTACGATTATGGAATGACTTAATGCCAAATGACAAATGTTAAGGAAGCCAAATCATTCCTTGTATTTAAGAAACTGGTAAAAAATGAATTGCTAAAAAAATATAAATGAATCTAATTTAATGTGTGATATATGTGAATTGAAAATTGACTGAGTTATTTACTTATTTTGTTATTATAGAAAATATTGTTTGAACTGTTATTAGATGAATAAGGAGCAGATTTAATAAGATTTATTCTTCATCTGCTACCTTTCATTTTATTTTTTTTTCTATTATGAATACGTTAATTGTTGTATTTCATATTATAAAATGAATAAACTAACAAACAAACAAACAACTCCTTTTCTACTTTGGTCCAAATTTTTCCTGCAGGTGGCGGTAAAACAACAGCTGCTAATGAAACTCACGAAGAAGAAATCCGCTCTGAAGTTTGAGTAAACAAAGCAAGAAACAGAAAAGAGAAAACGTTGCGTTTGATTGCGGTTCTGTTGTGTCTCTGGTCTGTTTTGTATTGGTTAACTGGACCCGAGTTCGGACTCGGTTGGACTCTGGGTTCGTGTCCTCTGGACCCATTTTGTCTCCGAGTTTCAGCGGAGCGAAATAATGGAAGCTAACAAGGTGAGCTTCCCCCTCTTTTTGGTAAAAGTTATTCTTCTTGGGCTGCCTGTGCAGCTGTTTTCTCCTTGTTGAGACACCGGCTTCATGCGCCTGCGGCTCTGTTGCTCTCGAGTTTAACAACGTAAAGCATGTGTCGCAAACCCGCGCGTGCGTCAAACATAAAGCAGCGCCGTCATCTCGCAAAACCCCATATGAAGCTTCTTTGCGACAGTTATTTTTTTATTCTTATTTATCACGATAGAGACGATAGAAGGAAAGTAGCACGATAGACACGTTTCTATCGTCCCCACGATATATATCGTCATATCGCACAGCCCTAGCTCCAACCACTTCATCAAGTTTGCGGACGACACAACAGTGGTGGGTCTCATCAGCAAAAACGATGAGACGGACTACAGGAACGAGGTGAGCCGCCTGGCCTTGTGGTGCGGACACAACAATCTCAAGGCTGAGTTAGACTTTCGCTTTTGTCCGCAGGCTGGAGCGCGCGCGCCGCGCGTGCACACAGCCGTGCGGCGAAATGCGTTTACAGTGTCGCCTCTGTGTTTATGGTTGACGCACAGCGGCGCATGGCAAAGTGCTGTTCTTTTACGGACCAGCAGGAGGCAGTACCCTCTAAAACCTGTGCATATGTTGCAAGAAAGGTGTAGAAGAAGAAATCAACCGTAGAAGAAGAACTGTTTGACGTCACACAACAAAAACAAATAGCTTTCTGCTCGCGTGCTGAACTGTTGTCTTTATTTGCGGTTTTAATGCATGGAGTCAGCGGAGGAGAAAGCGATCACGTGACTTTTGGCGAAAAAACAAAAGAAAAGTCCGACTCCAGATCAGGAATGAAGGAGAATTCAATACATTTTGTGTCACAAAACATTCCTCCATGCGTCGCGACTCCGTCTCCACGACCACAGCGGCGCAAACAGCTGCAGGCTCCGGCGTGAAGAGGGTGAAGGCTGTCGGTGAGGACCTGTCAATCAAATCGTAGCGCCCACCGCGCGCGCAGGGCTTGCGGAGTTTCAAAAATTCAGAGGTGCACGGCACGCGCTAATCCCCTGCGCGGGGCCAACGCGCAGGGGCGGGGACTGTGAAATTGCGTCACTTTTGGAGCGTGCACCCTCGCGCGCTGCGCGACGCGTCAAGTATGAATCTAGCTTCACTCTCAACGTGGAGAAGACAAAAGAGATTGTTGTGGACTTCAGGAAGAGGGATGCACAACATGCCCCTCTGACCATCAATAACACCACAGTGGAGAGAGTGGACAGCACCAAGTTCCTGGGAGTGCACGTCTTTTAGTCACTTTTTATACTTTATACTTCGGGACAGTATTACACTCTATTTCATTTTATGATTATGTTTATTAAAGGGGACCACAGATGCAAAATTCACTTTTTAATGTTTTTTTTACTCAACTTTGGGTATTTACTTCATAAAAAAACAGTCCTTGTGCCAAAAAAATGCACCCAGTGGTTTATTTACTCTAAGTAGATTTATTTATTTTTGATAAATACACCTGGATTCACACTTCCTGCAGTTATTGACGTCACAAGCCGTAGCCAATCACCTCAAACCTGAGTCCAGCCCCTCACCTAGCAACCCCTGGTTAGGCTCAACCCACTTCTGTATTAAACACATGACTGTTGTTTTTCATGATTTCATCTCATCTTTTGTTTATATGTTCTTAATTTCATGTGTACAGCACTTTGTTGCAGCTGTGGTTTTTTTAAATGGCTTTATAAATAAAGTATAATTGTTATTTTTATGTTTTAGTTCAATTTTTAGTGTATTTGCGATCGCTCCCAACGCGCAGCCGGCAAAAATTAAACGAGCGGACCCCCGGCGTAGGGACCAGCGGCAACGGGACCCTCTTCTGGCGCGATGGAGCGGAGCTTCAACTGTACAGCCTCGCTGCTGCCCTCGCAGCAGCCTCGCAGCAGCGAGGACCTTCTCCTTACGGATTAATTTACGGGAGACACTTGGTGAACTTTGTGTTGTCTTGACTGGAACAGCGATAACTCCCAAAATCTCCGCGTGCAACGAGCGGAGCTGGCGAACACCGGAAGAGGAACAAGCTAACATTAGCTTCGGATTCGGGTGGTCTCATGCTAAAAGGAGCAGCTAATTGCGGCGCGCTCAGACGGGTTTCGGTAAGTTATCTTAAGCTAGCACTAACAGTAAGTCAAATGAGTAATAAAAAAAGAGCTAATTTTAAAACAACAACACATTACAGATACTGGCTGTTACAGAGGGCGTAAACAGATCGTTGAAGGGCGTGGACTTCAAGAAACCGGTCGTTCAAAACGAAAGTTAAAAATGGCAGAATTAAAAAGGGTATAATTAATTATCTAAGAATTATTTTGTGTATTAAAATGAATTAATATTGTCAAGATAGCACACAGACATAACATAAAAATTTTAAATACCTATATGTGGTCTCCTTTAAGTGTTGGTGTTTTTGGTGTTGGTGAAACTTTTTATACTTTTATACTACTATGAAAACTACTATGAAAAAACTCAGGACAGTATTACATTCTATTTCATTTTATGAATATGTTTATTAAATGTTGGTGTTTTGGTGTTGGTGAAACTTTTTATACTTTTATACTACTATGAAAAACTACTATGCAAAAACACAGGACAGTACTAAACTTTTATTATTTCATTTTATGCTTGTTTATTAATTGTTTAGTGTTTAGTGTTTAAATGGTTACTGTTGCACCGAGGGACTGAGAGAGAAATGCAATTTCAATCCTGTGCATGTCCTGTACATATTGCAGTTCTGACAATAAAGTTGACTTTGACTTTTTGACTTTGAACACAGATGTTAAGAAATATCTGAAGATGTGCTTTGAGGTTAGCCGAAATGAGTCACCGCAACTGACAGTGCTACATCTTTGTGCTGCTCACATGCTGAAGCTGGTCAGCATGAAAATCTCCAAGTTAAAATGCAGTAAGGCCACCAAGCACCTTTTTTTGTATTGCTTTGCCCTCGTTCAAAATGCAGCACAACTTGAGGACATTTTAACTATAACAAGGTGCATTGTGTACGTTTTCTCATCAAGAAAAACAACAAAGGGTTGTCGAGAACATTTGTCTGTCCTTCAAGAAGCCATACAGACTCAAAACACAGACAAACTGGAACTGAGAAATGAAGATGAAGTTGAAGATGAGGATTACATGCAAGTTGCTCCAGAAGATTCACCAAAATCTATAAATAAATCTTCACCTTTTTATTCTTTGATTGAACAAACTGTAAAGAAAGCAATGGAAGAAGCAGCGAACGAGCATGACACAGAAGAACATCAACAAGCAAACCATTATTTCTGTGAGTCTGTCATAGATGTCATTCTGCATTTTGCTGGAACTGTTCCTCTTTGGTCAGGCATCATGATTAAAAGTTTTGGCAAAACTCTGGACAGCAACGCTGTTGTGGAGAACTGGTTTCGTACCACAAAATCAGTGATTCTGAAGTACAAACTGCATCGCAGAGCAGGTGATTTTATGCAAGTACAACAGGAATTTGTTACAGGCAGACTAAAGGGACTAAGATGTTTGAAAAAGAAAAGAAAATCCAACTCAGAAGACAAAGAAAAAACAGAGACATCAGACACACTCCCATTATCCCAAGAAGAAAAATGGAAAAAGAGAAGTTCTTCTCGAAAGAAAAAATCTAATGCCTCTTTTCCACCGCTCGGCTCGGCTCGGGTTGGATCGGCTCAGGTCGGCTCAGTTCGGGTCGGGTCACATCTATGTTCTGTTTCCACAGCTTTTTTGTACCCCTTCTGTGGGCGGGGTCCAGAATCCTACTCGTCTTACCACATGGTGGCAGTAGTGTTCCTCAAGCTATTTACTACAGTACTAGCCACCACTAGAAGAAGAACACAATAAAGACTTTGTATCACATATTATCAATTCTATCAAAAACCACATAGCTGATATTTTTCAAAAAAATCTAGTGTGATCACAACATGTTCATATACGAAATGTATCCTGTTGGAGTTATTTGAAATAAAATTCAATGTTTTATAGACATAAATGTGTCAACCTACGTCCATTATTTTCTACTTTGTATCACATATTATCAATTCTATCAAAAACCACAAAGCTGATATTTTTCAAAAAAATCTAGTGTGATCACAACATGTTCATATACGAAATGTATCCTGTTGGAGTTATTTGAAATAAAATTCAATGTTTTATAGACATAAATGTGTCAACCTACGTCCATTATTTTCTACTTTGTATCACATATTATCAATTCTATCAAAAACCACATAGCTGATATTTTTCAAAAAAATCTAGTGTGATCACAACATGTTCATATACGAAATGTATCCTGTTGGAGTTATTTGAAATAAAATTCAATGTTTTATAGACATAAATGTGTCAACCTACGTCCATTATTTTCTACTTTGTATCACATATTATCAATTCTATCAAAAACCACAAAGCTGATATTTTTCAAAAAAATCTAGTGTGATCACAACATGTTCATATACGAAATGTATCCTGTTGGAGTTATTTGAAATAAAATTCGAATTTTTATAATTTATTTTCGTTGTGCAAACACAGGTTTTGGAAAAAGTCAAAGCGAAACTACTTTAAATGCAGCACATTTGACCATACGTGACAATATTAAAGCGTGGTTAAGCTCAGGAGCCCTCGTACTATTAAAGTCAGCTATGAAATATATTTTATATCTGTTCATTGAGCTACATTTAAAGACATAAAGCCGCCCGCGCGCCGCGTGTTGCTCGTGGCGAACCTATTTTTTTAAAATCCTGCAGTTTTGAGCAGTACGTGATTTTATTAAGGACACGTTCAGCTGAAGACCCATCTTTGCTATAAATTTAAAAAATAATAATTGTTTTTACCGTGTTTATCATGTAAAAGTCCTGCAGTGATCGCGTCCCTCGCTTCCGTAAAAACAGCTCTCGTCTCCTCCTTCCTACTTCCGGAGCGGGTGAGCTCGCTTCAGTACCCCTCTGAAACCAGCCCGAAAATCTCAGGAAATCTCGCGCGGCTTAGCACGGAATATCCGGTGGAAAAGGATGAAAGGGGGTCTCTGCGACGTACATATGACGTAACATCCGACCCGAGCCGACCGGTGGAAAAGGGGCATAAGTATTTCAGTTCACCCCCTCCAACCATCCATCCATCTTCTTCCGCTTATCCTGGGTCGGGTCGCGGGGGTAGCAGCCTAAGTAGGGAGGCCCAGACTTCCCTCTCCCCAGCCACTTGGAGCAGCTCCTCCGGGGGAATCCCAAGGCGTTCCCAGGCCAGCCGAGAAACATAGTCCCTCCAGCGCGTCCTGGGTCTTCCTCTGGGTCTCCTCCCGGTGGGACATGCCCGGAACACCTCACCAGGGAGGCGTCCAGGAGGCATCCTAACCAGATGCCCGAGCCACCTCAACTGGCTCCTCTCGATGTGGAGAAGCAGCGGCTCTACTCCGAGTCCCTCCCGGATGACTGAGCTTCTCACCCTATCTCTAAGGGAGAGTCCAGCCACCCTGCGGAGAAAACTCATTTCAGCCGCTTGTATCCGAGATCTTGTTCTTTCGGTCATAACCCAAAGCTCATGACCATAGATGAGGGTGGGAACGTAGATCGATCGGTAAATTGAGAGCTTTGCCTTTTGACTCAGCTCTCTCTTCACCACGACAGACCGGTACAGCGCCCGCTTCACTGCGGACGCTGCACCTATCCGCCTATCGATCTCACGCTCCAGTTTTCCCTCATTCGTGAACAAGATCCCGAGATACTTAAACTCCTCCACTTGGGGCAGGACCTCCTCCCCGACCCGGAGAGGGCATGCTACCCTTTTCCGGCTCAAGACCATGGCCTCGGATTTGGAGGAACTGATCCTCATCCCGGCCGCATCACACTCGGCTGCAAACCGCTCCAGTGAAAGTTGTAAATCACGAACTGATGAAGCCAGTAGGACCACATCATCTGCAAAAAACAGAGAAGCGATTCTAAGGTCACCAAAACGGATCCTCTCAACACCTTGGCTGCGCCTAGAAATTCTGTCCATAAAAGTTATGAACAGAATCGGTGACAAAGGGCAACCTTGGCGGAGTCCAACTCTCACCGGAAACGAGCCTGACTTACTGCCGGCAATGCGGACCAAGCTCTGACACCGGTCGTACAGGGACCTAACAGCCCATATCAATGGGCCTGGTACCCCATACTCCCGGAGTACCCCCCACAGAACCCCCCGAGGGACGCGGTCGAATGCCTTCTCCAAGTCCACAAAGCACATGTAAACTGGTTGGGCAAACTCCCACGCACCCTCCAGGACCCTGTTGAGGGTGTAGAGCTGGTCCAGTGTTCCACGACCAGGACGAAAACCACACTGCTCCTCCTGAATCCGAGGTTCGACTATCCGACGGACCCTCCTCTCCAGAACCCCTGAATAGACCTTACCAGGGAGGCTTAAGAGTGTGATCCCCCTATAGTTGGAACACACCCTACGGTCCCCCTTTTTGAATAGGGGAACCACCACTTCATCAAGTTTGCGGACGACACAACAGTGGTAGGTCTCATCAGCAACAACGATGAGACGGACTACAGGAACGAGGTGAGCCGCCTGGCCTTGTGGTGCGGACACAACAATCTCACTCTCAACGTGGAGAAGACAAAGGAGATTGTCGTGGACTTCAGGAAGAGGGATGCACAACATGCCCCTCTGACCATCAACAGCACCGCAGTGGAGAGAGTGGACAGCACCAAGTTCCTGGGAGTGCACGTCTCAAAGGACCTGTCCTGGAGCAGGAACACTGCAGCACTGGCGAAGAAGGCTCACCAGCGCCTCTACTTTCTCCGCAAGCTGAAAAGGGCTGGAGCTTCAACCTCCATCATGTGCACCTTCTACAGAGGTGCCATAGAAAGTGTCCTGACCAGCTGCATCACTGTAGCCGTTTTCGCATTGACCAGCCCTTAAAGGCCCGGGTGGCCCCGCCCCGCCCTCTTTCCCGGGTTCAGCGTGTCCGCATTTTCCTTTTTTTCCCCGGCTCCGCCCTCGTTTTGGAACCATCTCCAACGTGGTTCCATCGGACCGCGGCCCGACGGGCCCAGTTTCACGTCATTTACTGCTCACATTTGATTCGTTGTTTGCAGCAGGGGGCTGGACTGCTTCGTGTAGGGGCGAGACCAGAGGGCGTGACTAGCTGCGTGTTGAGTCATCAACTGCGATTTCGCCAGCGCACCTAAAAACACTCTATTTTCATCTAAAAACTACTTTCGAGTGCATAAAAATGATCGGAAACGTGTGTTTATATGCTTAACTTGCTAACTGTAGTGAAAAAACACATGAAAACTCAGTATTTATTTCGTTTTTTCCACAAATTCGCAACCCGGAAGTCCGCTCGTAAATTTCGCCAGGGCACCTAAAAACACACTATTTTCATCTAAAAACTACTTTCGAGTGCATAAAAATGATCGGAAACGTGTGTTTATATGCTTAACTTGCTAACTGTAGTGAAAAAACACATGAAAACTCAGTATTTATTTCGTTTTTTCCACAAATTCGCAACCCGGAAGTCCGCTCGTAAATTTCGCCAGGGCACCTAAAAACACACTATTTTCATCTAAAAACTACTTTCGAGTGCATAAAAATGATCGGAAACGTGTGTTTATATGCTTAACTTGCTAACTGTAGTGAAAAAACACATGAAAACTCAGTATTTATTTCGTTTTTTCCACAAATTCGCAACCCGGAAGTCCGCTCGTAAATTTCGCCAGGGCACCTAAAAACACACTATTTTCATCTAAAAACTACTTTCGAGTGCATAAAAATGATCGGAAACGTGTGTTTATATGCTTAACTTGCTAACTGTAGTGAAAAAACACATGAAAACTCAGTATTTATTTCGTTTTTTCCAAAAATTCGCATTCTGAGCTTTTCGGTAAGAACTGCCCACCCACGTCAAGTGAATACCCCACCCACTTCAAGGCTTGCTCTCCGGACAGTGCGCAATCAACGAGGGCGGGCCAGAGCTGGCTCTGGGCCAACCAGAGACGAGCGGGACCGGGGAGGGCCGGCAAATGCGTAAACGGCTTGTGTGGTTTGGTGCATGCACTGCATCCTGCCGCAAGAGCCTCCAGCGCATCGTGAAAGCAGCTGAGAAGATCGTCGGCACCTCCTTGCCCTCACTGCAGGACTTACACAGCAAACGCCTCACTCGGAAAGCCCACCGCATGGCAGGTGATCCCACACACCCACTACACAGCCGCTTTAGACTGCTGCCATCAGGGAGGAGACTGAGGAGTCTCCAGGCTCGTACCAGCAGACTGAGAGACAGCTCTGTTCATCAGGCAGTCAGAATGCTAAACACTCTGCCTGCTCTGCCTCCCCTCCCATTTGAACTGCCTTAACACAAAAAACTTTCTCACACATTACCACTCAACACAAAGTTTTTAACACTGGACTCTGTGTCATCAAACGGGTTATTCACTAAACTCTCGGTCATGTGTTCATTCAGTTTGCACTACTTCTCATATTTGCACTAATGTTTGTATTACATTACTGCCTATAGTCATACTACTGTTTACATTCACTGTTTACATTTATTAATACTGTTTACATTTATTACTACTGCTTTACATTTATTACTACTGTTTACATTTACACTACTTTTATCTACACTACTGCAGATACATATACAGCATTCTCTGACTAGCCTTATCTAAGGATGCCAAATGTGCCTTATGTGCCTCACTGCATATGCCACTTTGCCTCTATACCAACATCAACTACCTCATACATATACTGTGTACATTAACTTATATGCTGCTGTGCCACTCTTTGCAAATGTCAATGCTAGAACCTTCAGTTTATTTTATAGATATACTTTTTATACTACTATGCAAAAACTCAGGACAGTATTACACTTTTATTATTTCATTTTATGCTTATGTTCATTGGGTGTTTGGTGTTTTAGGGGTGTTTGGTGTTTCAGTGTTGGTGTAAATTTTCATACTTTTATACTATTATGAAAAAACTCAGGACAGTGTTACACTTTTTTACTATTTTATGCTTATGTGTATTAAATGTTTTAGTGTTTAGTGTTTAGATGGTTACTGTTGCACCGAGGGACTGAGAGAAACGCAATTTCGGTCCTGTGTATGTCCTGTACATATTGCAGTTCTGACAATAAAGTTGACTTTGACTTTGACTTTGACCACCCCAGTCTGCCAATCCAAGGGAACTGCCCCCGATGTCCACGCGATATTGCAGAGTCGCGTAAGCCAACACAACCCTACAACATCCAGAGCCCTAAGGAACTCCGGGCGAATCTCATCCACCCCCGGAGCCTTGCCACCGCGGAGCTTTTTAACCACCTCGGCGACCTCAGCACCAGAGATCGGAGAACCCGACCCAAAGTCCCCAGGCTCCGCTTCCTCAGTGGAAGACGTGCCAGTAGGATTGAGGAGGTCTTCGAAGTATTCCGCCCACCGA
>JBBPBX010035064.1:0-15890 GCA_038048925.1 Garcialebias charrua
CCCAACTAAGTAAGGTAAGCAACAAGGGGGGTGCACAGCCGGGTAGAAAGGAGGGCAACGTTCGTAGAATGCCCCCGACACACTAGGGCGATGGGCGAGCAGTCATAGTGAGGGAGTCCAATGTGACCCAAGGAACGCGACCCCGTGAGACGGAACCAAGTCGGTCTGCAGCCAGTGCACACAAAGCTCTAAGGTCTACGCGACGGAGCAATGTGTGCACGTCCGCCGCTACCCGAGTCCCTGTGGGCACACAGACGACCCAACAATCCAGGTAAGGCCGGGCCACCAGTCCCTTGGCCTGTAGGGGACGCAGGGCCGCAGCCACGCACCGCGTGAATACACGGGGGAACAGCATGATCGTCCAAGGCGAACCAGTCGCCTGGGAAGATCGCCCCATGCCCATCCCTGATGCCTAGCATGCGAAGGGATAGCCTGAAAGAAAAAAACACGTAGAGACCCCTCAGGTCTAAACAGGGCGGAGTCCGCCACCTGAGTAAAAAACCCCGGATCCTGCAGGGGGTCGACAAGCAATATAGCGCCCCCGGCCAGCAAGGAGTCTATCTCGCGGTTCAGAGCCTGAACCGTCACCCGTACGAGAATCACCATCACACAGACTTGATCAGGAACGGGAGGGTGACAGTGGAACTGTAGCGTGCGACACCGAGTCAGTGTAAACACGACCCATGGATCGGGAACGAGAGCGGTCCAACGACCGAGCCGGTCCAGGGCAAATGTCCCATCGCCAGCTCCGTAACAGTTCCGAGTCCCCCTGCCCAAAGAGGGCGGGAAGGTCACCGAGTGGACTGCCAAGGCTTACAAGTGACGTGAGCCAGACTCTCGGAAACATCCCACTAGCCAGAGGAAGGTCCCGCAGTAGGCCATGGTTGCCCGACAGAAGGCAAAGACGGTGCCGGACAAGTGGGCAAAAAAAGACGCAGTGGCACACACAACATGGCGTCGCAATCGACTGCGATGAAGGCCGCCCAGCCGTTGCCTGGTATGGGAAGCCTGGGCTGACCGTTCCAGAGCCAAAGGCGCAACAGAGCCAACAACACCCTAAGGACCACAGGAAAACTCAACAAGGTCCTATTACAGGCCTCGGTAAGAGGAGCCTGCGCCAGCCAGACCTGGTGTCGTGCCTGGACAAGGGTAGACAGGGCACGGCCAATGTCCCTTGACAAAAGTGCAAACGTATGAAGAGATGCGTCCATCAAACGATGGGTAGGCGCATCAATCGCCAAGCCCTCTAGAGAGGCTGAGACCAGTAATAAAACGACAAGGAATTACCGCAAAGCAGACCATCAGTTGCACGACACTGAGGTGGAGGACACCTAGCATTGGCTCCCAGAACCTCATCGGGATGAGGGATGCTATGGTAGATTCAACAGAGGGTACGACCCAAGCCAAACGTGGTCGCATCCTGCACTGCCGCCAAGGCCCAGCCATCAGAGGTCAACCGTGAAAAGGCTGCAGGGTCTGTCCAACAGGCAGGAACCCCTTCCATGCAATGGGCAGATGGGGAACCAGAAGGGACGACCCAGTAGGACGCTGAAAGAAAAAACATTGGAAGCATCAGGCTGGCTCCGTGGAGCAGCCAGACGCGACCGAGTGAGTGCAGTCCTCAAGCACCCACTATCGAACCTTCCGCTTCCGACAGAGCAGGAAAAGATACGTGAACTGGCAGCCGACACATGCAAGCCAGATTCAAAGCATCCCGAAAATCAGCCAAGGACACCTACAGGTGATCTGGTCCCAAGCGGGACACAGATTATGCCCATCCCCCAACCGGAGAGGGGTCAACAAATCCCGCAGACCGGTGCGTACACTATCGCACGTTCACAGAACAGGGTCAGGTCGAGCTGAGATCGCCACGCTAGACACCAGTCGGGCGAACCGGACAGGAACCAGGTCGAGCAGACAATGCCAAGGTCAGGTCGAGCTGAATCGCCACTCGTGACCGTAGCTAACAAGTGAACGGGTCAGGGAACCGGTAAAGCAGAGAAACGCCACCAGGCAGAGAACGCCCCAGGAGTTCCCGAATAGCCCGAAGGACGGAAGCAAACCGAGGCAAGCCGAGCACAGCTGCACAACAGTGACCTGCACAACAGTATCAAGGGTGAACGGGTCAGGGAACCGGTGAATCAGAGAACGCCACCAGGAGTTCCTGAATAGCCCGTAGGACGGAAGCAACTGAATGAGGCAAGCCGAGCACAGCTGCACAACAGTGTCAAGGTGAACGGGTCAGGGAACCGGTGAAGCAGAGAACGCCACCAGGAGTTCCTGAATAGCCCGTAGGACGGAAGCAACTGAATGAGGCAAGCCGAGCACAGCTGCACAACAGTGTCAAGGTGAACGGGTCAGGGAACCGGTGAAGCAGAGAACGCCACCAGGAGTTCCTGAATAGCCCGTAGGACAGAAGCAACCGAATGAGGCAAGCCGAGCACAGCCGCACAACAGTATCAAGGGTGAATGGGTCAGGGAACCGGTGAAGCAGAGAACGCCACCAGGAGTTCCCGAATAGGGCGTAGGACAGAAGCAACTGAATGAGGCAGGGCGAATACAGCTGCACAACAGCATGAAGCCCGAGGCCTAACGGCTGCAATTAAATAATTCAGAAGCAGGCCTAACGGCTGCAGCAACATCAAAAGCAAGCCTGAAAAAACGGCTGATACACAGGCAAGCCGAACACGGAGGTTGGCTTAACGCCGTGTCATCACAGAAAAAAATCGACGCAGAAGCGAATGCGCCACCGTCCCGTCGATGAAAACAAGACAGAAACAACTCACCAATCGTAGGTCAAAGTTGTGATAAGGTAGAGCTCGCGCAGCCTCTGGAGGGTGAGAAAATCCTCACAGCTCCGACCGCAGTCGCGAGGCTAACAGCGACAAGCTAACAGTCTTACCACCGAAGCAACCTGCATGCGAGAAGATGAAAAGAGACTGGGCTACCGGTGTCACGTGCCTATATAGACTCACCGGTATCCCCGGAGGTCACACGTGACCATGTTGGTATAAATTCTCGACCTGCGCATGCGCAAGATGCGACATCCAGTGCTGTTAAGCACCACCCTCTGGCGGTCAGTAGGGATGAAATAGAACTGGTAACTCATTCCACAGTCTTGGACCTGCAACAGAGAAAGAAAGCCCCGTCACCTCTGAGCTTAAAACGAGTGCATGGAACCAATAAGAGCATCTGGTCTGCAGACCTCAGAGAGTGCTGTGGGACATATGGCTGCAGCAGATCGGCGAGATAGGAGGGGGCAGAACTGTTCAGAGATTACAGAAGTATTTTAAAATGAATTCAAAAGTGAACCAGGAGCCAGTGAAGGGAGACCAGAACTGGAGTAATGTGCTTCTCTTTTCTCTCCAGTTAAGAATCAGGCTGTAGCACTTTGAATCAGTTGTAATCGTGCAATGGAGGTCTGGCTGATTCTTAAAAGAAGTGCATTGCTGTAATCAAACCTGGATGTTTTGAAAGCATGTACATTACAGTCTCAAAGTTACTTTTGGACAGTATGGGTTTCAATTTAGACAGTCGCCTTGATTGAAAAACAAAACAGGATTTAACAATCGTGTTTACATGACTTTAGTTTCATGGAAGGGTCCATTTTCACTCAGATTAGTGACTACTTGTTTCTCTAACGGGGCTAGAAAGGAAAGGTTGATAGAGTGATTCGTGATTGTTCCATTAGCTGGAAACAACATGACTTCTGTTGTCTTCTCGTTCAAATTTAAGAAAGTTAAAGCCATCCGGCTGATGTCAGTCAGGCAGTCAAGAAGAGGTTGGATAGAACGTGCACCAGTGTGTTTCAGAGAGAAGTAAATTTGACAGTCATCGGTGTTGAAATGAAAAGGGATGCCATGTTTACGAAAAATAGCACCTAGTGGCAGTGGGTATAAAGAAAAGAGAAGAGGACCGAAAATGGACCCCTGCAGTACCCCACACCAAAGATCTGCTGATGTTGAAATAAAATCATTGACAGACACAAAATGTTCTGTCAGAGAGGTAGGATCTAAACCATTTGAGGGCTGATCCTGTGATGCCCACCCACTGCTCCAGCCTAGAAATGAGGATCTCATGGTCAATGATGTGAAAAACAGATGTAAGGTCCAATAGGACTAGCAGCACAGAACCACCTGCATCCGTGGCTAGGAAAATATAGTATACTGTATACTGTACTGTATATACAGTATGAACATGTGTGTTTGCCTGTGCAGGTCTACAGATTGTGTTGAACTCCATCATGAAGGCCATGGTCCCCCTCCTCCACATCGGTATGCTTGTGATGTTCGTCATCATCATCTATGCCATCATCGGCCTGGAGCTATTCATCGGCAGGATGCACAAGACGTGCTACGACATGAGCACAGGTCACAGCTGCTAGCTTGAGCTTACTCATTTTCCATGTTTGTAACTCAGTCCCTGAGAGTCTGATGGGTACTTCCTGCTGCAGGTCTCATGGCAGAAGACGACTCGAGTCCTTGTGCTTTTGCCGGCGTCGGGCGTTTCTGTTTGGAGAATGGAACGGAGTGCATGGGGAAGTGGGAGGGTCCCAATGGCGGGATCACCAACTTTGACAACATTTTCTTTGCCATGCTCACAGTCTTCCAGTGCATCACCATGGAGGGTTGGACAGATGTGCTCTACTGGGTACGAACAGCCACCATTTTCAAGCATAATCTCTTTTTTTTACTGGCTCACAGAAAACACTCACCTGTGCTTTCTGTCTCTGTTCCTCTGCACAGATGAACGATGCCATCGGCTTCGACATACCATGGATTTATTTTGTTTCTTTAGTTATTTTTGGCTCATTTTTCATTATCAATCTTGTTTTGGGTGTGTTGAGCGGGTGGGTACGGGCTGCACTGCAGACTTCAACATTATTTTTACAAAGTAGATTGAATGTGTTACAAAATAAACCCCCTAAGCACATATGTTAGTTAAGCTTGTGGCATGTGTTCATGTTTACAGAGAGTTCTCTAAGGAAAGAGAGAAGGCCGTGGCACGTGGTGAGCTGCAGAAGGCGCAGGAGAGCAAACAGATGGAGGAGGACATGATCGGCTACATGGACTGGCTCATAGAAGCGGAGGATGTGGACGAAGAAGGAAACAAACGTTGGTTAAATGCACCTTTCTGCTGAAATACGCAAAAACAGATGTACCCTTGCAGTGGTACCAATTCTGCCTCTGTGTGCCTTTGAAGGAGCTGCTATTGCCAAGAAAAAGATGATGAAGAAGTTTGGCTGGTACAAGCACAGTGAGGATGGAGGAGGTATGACAGCGGTCATCAGACGGATGTTTACTGGTTTGGTCTGGTCTTACAGTCAGTGTTTATGTGTCTTTTCAACAGAGTCAGACTCTGATGATGATATTGCATACCTCGACGATGACAGTGGCTTCTGTGCTTCACTCATGTAAGACGATAGAAAAGACTCGGCACTGTTTTAATTTATCATCATCAGAAGATTTACCTCTTTTTAAATCTTTATCTTTTCTCTTATTTTTTCCCAAGGGCAAAGCTGATGGCCAATAGCTTCTGGTGAGACTTTCCATCTAAAATGTAAAAGCAGTAAAGAATGTCTATTTTTTTTTATTACATTAGTTTGTTATTTTGGTCTAAATAATGGAATGTGTTTGTGTTTAATTTATGTCCAATTATCATATCAGACATAAAACCTATTAAACTGAATTACTGTATATGAGCTTGCTATTATGAGATCTCTGTGGTCTCTGCAGGACCATGCTGCAGATGCTTTACCACTCGGTGGTCTCTGCAGGACCATGCTGCAGATGTTTTACCACTCGGTGGTCTCTGCAGGACCATGCTGCAGATGTTTTACCACTCTGTGGTCTCTGCAGGACCATGCTGCAGATGTTTTACCACTCGGTGGTCTCTGCAGGACCATGCTGCAGATGTTTTACCACTCTGTGGTCTCTGCAGGACCATGCTGCAGATGTTTTACCACTCGGTGGTCTCTGCAGGACCATGCTGCAGATGTTTTACCACTCTGTGGTCTCTGCAGGACCATGCTGCAGATGTTTTACCACTCTGTGGTCTCTGCAGGACCATGCTGCAGATGTTTTACCACTCTGTGGTCTCTGCAGGACCATGCTGCAGATGTTTTACCACTCTGTGGTCTCTGCAGGACCATGCTGCAGATGTTTTACCACTCTGTGGTCTCTGCAGGACCATGCTGCAGATGTTTTACCACTCTGTGGTCTCTGCAGGACCATGCTGCAGATGTTTTACCACTCTGTGGTCTCTGCAGGACCATGCTGCAGATGTTTTACCACTCTGTGGTCTCTGCAGGACCATGCTGCAGATGTTTTACCACTCTGTGGTCTCTGCAGGACCATGCTGCAGATGTTTTACCACTCTGTGGTCTCTGCAGGACCATGCTGCAGATGTTTTACCACTCTGTGGTCTCTGCAGGACCATGCTGCAGATGTTTTACCACTCTGTGGTCTCTGCAGGACCATGCTGCAGATGTTTTACCACTCTGTGGTCTCTGCAGGACCATGCTGCAGATGTTTTACCACTCTGTGGTCTCTGCAGGACCATGCTGCAGATGTTTTACCACTCTGTGGTCTCTGCAGGACCATGCTGCAGATGTTTTACCACTCTGTGGTCTCTGCAGGACCATGCTGCAGATGTTTTACCACTCTGTGGTCTCTGCAGGACCATGCTGCAGATGTTTTACCACTCTGTGGTCTCTGCAGGACCATGCTGCAGATGTTTTACCACTCTGTGGTCTCTGCAGGACCATGCTGCAGATGTTTTACCACTCTGTGGTCTCTGCAGGACCATGCTGCAGATGTTTTACCACTCTGTGGTCTCTGCAGGACCATGCTGCAGATGTTTTACCACTCTGTGGTCTCTGCAGGACCATGCTGCAGATGTTTTACCACTCTGTGGTCTCTGCAGGACCATGCTGCAGATGTTTTACCACTCTGTGGTCTCTGCAGGACCATGCTGCAGATGTTTTACCACTCTGTGGTCTCTGCAGGACCATGCTGCAGATGTTTTACCACTCTGTGGTCTCTGCAGGACCATGCTGCAGATGTTTTACCACTCTGTGGTCTCTGCAGGACCATGCTGCAGATGTTTTACCACTCTGTGGTCTCTGCAGGACCATGCTGCAGATGTTTTACCACTCTGTGGTCTCTGCAGGACCATGCTGCAGATGTTTTACCACTCTGTGGTCTCTGCAGGACCATGCTGCAGATGTTTTACCACTCTGTGGTCTCTGCAGGACCATGCTGCAGATGTTTTACCACTCTGTGGTCTCTGCAGGACCATGCTGCAGATGTTTTACCACTCTGTGGTCTCTGCAGGACCATGCTGCAGATGTTTTACCACTCTGTGGTCTCTGCAGGACCATGCTGCAGATGTTTTACCACTCTGTGGTCTCTGCAGGACCATGCTGCAGATGTTTTACCACTCTGTGGTCTCTGCAGGACCATGCTGCAGATGTTTTACCACTCTGTGGTCTCTGCAGGACCATGCTGCAGATGTTTTACCACTCTGTGGTCTCTGCAGGACCATGCTGCAGATGTTTTACCACTCTGTGGTCTCTGCAGGACCATGCTGCAGATGTTTTACCACTCGGTGGTCTCTGCAGGACCATGCTGCAGATGTTTTACCACTCGGTGGTCTCTGCAGGACCATGCTGCAGATGTTTTACCACTCGGTGGTCTCTGCAGGACCATGCTGCAGATGTTTTACCACTCGGTGGTCTCTGCAGGACCATGCTGCAGATGTTTTACCACTCGGTGGTCTCTGCAGGACCATGCTGCAGATGTTTTACCACTCTGTGGTCTCTGCAGGACCATGCTGCAGATGTTTTACCACTCGGTGGTCTCTGCAGGACCATGCTGCAGATGTTTTACCACTCTGTGGTCTCTGCAGGACCATGCTGCAGATGTTTTACCACTCGGTGGTCTCTGCAGGACCATGCTGCAGATGTTTTACCACTCTGTGGTCTCTGCAGGACCATGCTGCAGATGTTTTACCACTCTGTGGTCTCTGCAGGACCATGCTGCAGATGTTTTACCACTCTGTGGTCTCTGCAGGACCATGCTGCAGATGTTTTACCACTCTGTGGTCTCTGCAGGACCATGCTGCAGATGTTTTACCACTCTGTGGTCTCTGCAGGACCATGCTGCAGATGTTTTACCACTCTGTGGTCTCTGCAGGACCATGCTGCAGATGTTTTACCACTCTGTGGTCTCTGCAGGACCATGCTGCAGATGTTTTACCACTCGGTGGTCTCTGCAGGACCATGCTGCAGATGTTTTACCACTCGGTGGTCTCTGCAGGACCATGCTGCAGATGTTTTACCACTCGGTGGTCTCTGCAGGACCATGCTGCAGATGTTTTACCACTCGGTGGTCTCTGCAGGACCATGCTGCAGATGTTTTACCACTCGGTGGTCTCTGCAGGACCATGCTGCAGATGTTTTACCACTCTGTGGTCTCTGCAGGACCATGCTGCAGATGTTTTACCACTCGGTGGTCTCTGCAGGACCATGCTGCAGATGTTTTACCACTCTGTGGTCTCTGCAGGACCATGCTGCAGATGTTTTACCACTCGGTGGTCTCTGCAGGACCATGCTGCAGATGTTTTACCACTCTGTGGTCTCTGCAGGACCATGCTGCAGATGTTTTACCACTCGGTGGTCTCTGCAGGACCATGCTGCAGATGTTTTACCACTCGGTGGTCTCTGCAGGACCATGCTGCAGATGTTTTACCACTCGGTGGTCTCTGCAGGACCATGCTGCAGATGTTTTACCACTGTGGTCTCTGCAGGACCATGCTGCAGATGTTTTACCACTCGGTGGTCTCTGCAGGACCATGCTGCAGATGTTTTACCACTCGGTGGTCTCTGCAGGACCATGCTGCAGATGTTTTACCACTCGGTGGTCTCTGCAGGACCATGCTGCAGATGTTTTACCACTCGGTGGTCTCTGCAGGACCATGCTGCAGATGTTTTACCACTCGGTGGTCTCTGCAGGACCATGCTGCAGATGTTTTACCACTCGGTGGTCTCTGCAGGACCATGCTGCAGATGTTTTACCACTCGGTGGTCTCTGCAGGACCATGCTGCAGATGTTTTACCACTCGGTGGTCTCTGCAGGACCATGCTGCAGATGTTTTACCACTCGGTGGTCTCTGCAGGACCATGCTGCAGATGTTTTACCACTCTGTGGTCTCTGCAGGACCATGCTGCAGATGTTTTACCACTCGGTGGTCTCTGCAGGACCATGCTGCAGATGTTTTACCACTCTGTGGTCTCTGCAGGACCATGCTGCAGATGTTTTACCACTCTGTGGTCTCTGCAGGACCATGCTGCAGATGTTTTACCACTCGGTGGTCTCTGCAGGACCATGCTGCAGATGTTTTACCACTCGGTGGTCTCTGCAGGACCATGCTGCAGATGTTTTACCACTCGGTGGTCTCTGCAGGACCATGCTGCAGATGTTTTACCACTCGGTGGTCTCTGCAGGACCATGCTGCAGATGTTTTACCACTCTGTGGTCTCTGCAGGACCATGCTGCAGATGTTTTACCACTCGGTGGTCTCTGCAGGACCATGCTGCAGATGTTTTACCACTCGGTGGTCTCTGCAGGACCATGCTGCAGATGTTTTACCACTCGGTGGTCTCTGCAGGACCATGCTGCAGATGTTTTACCACTCGGTGGTCTCTGCAGGACCATGCTGCAGATGTTTTACCACTCGGTGGTCTCTGCAGGACCATGCTGCAGATGTTTTACCACTCGGTGGTCTCTGCAGGACCATGCTGCAGATGTTTTACCACTCGGTGGTCTCTGCAGGACCATGCTGCAGATGTTTTACCACTCGGTGGTCTCTGCAGGACCATGCTGCAGATGTTTTACCACTCGGTGGTCTCTGCAGGACCATGCTGCAGATGTTTTACCACTCGGTGGTCTCTGCAGGACCATGCTGCAGATGTTTTACCACTCGGTGGTCTCTGCAGGACCATGCTGCAGATGTTTTACCACTCGGTGGTCTCTGCAGGACCATGCTGCAGATGTTTTACCACTCGGTGGTCTCTGCAGGACCATGCTGCAGATGTTTTACCACTCGGTGGTCTCTGCAGGACCATGCTGCAGATGTTTTACCACTCGGTGGTCTCTGCAGGACCATGCTGCAGATGTTTTACCACTCTGTGGTCTCTGCAGGACCATGCTGCAGATGTTTTACCACTCGGTGGTCTCTGCAGGACCATGCTGCAGATGTTTTACCACTCGGTGGTCTCTGCAGGACCATGCTGCAGATGTTTTACCACTCGGTGGTCTCTGCAGGACCATGCTGCAGATGTTTTACCACTCGGTGGTCTCTGCAGGACCATGCTGCAGATGTTTTACCACTCGGTGGTCTCTGCAGGACCATGCTGCAGATGTTTTACCACTCAGTGGTCTCTGCAGGACCATGCTGCAGATGTTTTACCACTCGGTGGTCTCTGCAGGACCATGCTGCAGATGTTTTACCACTCGGTGGTCTCTGCAGGACCATGCTGCAGATGTTTTACCACTCGGTGGTCTCTGCAGGACCATGCTGCAGATGTTTTACCACTCGGTGGTCTCTGCAGGACCATGCTGCAGATGTTTTACCACTCGGTGGTCTCTGCAGGACCATGCTGCAGATGTTTTACCACTCGGTGGTCTCTGCAGGACCATGCTGCAGATGTTTTACCACTCTGTGGTCTCTGCAGGACCATGCTGCAGATGTTTTACCACTCGGTGGTCTCTGCAGGACCATGCTGCAGATGTTTTACCACTCTGTGGTCTCTGCAGGACCATGCTGCAGATGTTTTACCACTCGGTGGTCTCTGCAGGACCATGCTGCAGATGTTTTACCACTCGGTGGTCTCTGCAGGACCATGCTGCAGATGTTTTACCACTCGGTGGTCTCTGCAGGACCATGCTGCAGATGTTTTACCACTCGGTGGTCTCTGCAGGACCATGCTGCAGATGTTTTACCACTCGGTGGTCTCTGCAGGACCATGCTGCAGATGTTTTACCACTCGGTGGTCTCTGCAGGACCATGCTGCAGATGTTTTACCACTCGGTGGTCTCTGCAGGACCATGCTGCAGATGTTTTACCACTCGGTGGTCTCTGCAGGACCATGCTGCAGATGTTTTACCACTCGGTGGTCTCTGCAGGACCATGCTGCAGATGTTTTACCACTCGGTGGTCTCTGCAGGACCATGCTGCAGATGTTTTACCACTCGGTGGTCTCTGCAGGACCATGCTGCAGATGTTTTACCACTCGGTGGTCTCTGCAGGACCATGCTGCAGATGTTTCACCACTTGGTGGTCTCCAGCATCTTCTTCTACACTGTGGTGTGCTGGGGCAGCAGGGTGAAGAAAGCTGATGCCAACAGACTTGATAAACTCATCAAGAGAGTTGGCTCAGTTCTGGGAGTGGACCTGCAGTCTCTGACAGAGGTGTCTGAGCAGAGGATGCTGAGGAAACTGCTCCAGATCCTGAACAACATGTCACACCCCCTGCATGACACACTGGACTCTTACCGCAGCACCTTCAGTCGTAGACTGAGACCACCGAGGTGCTCCACAGAACAACACAGGAAGTTCTTCATACTTTTCAACTCCTCCCCCTTTCTGCACATAGGACATTAAAATTAATTCTGCACAACAATAAACATTTTAATGTTTCTGTCTGCACCTGTTTAGAACTTTGTGGTATTTTATATTATCTGTTATTTGCTTAATTCTCTGTTTTTAATTTGATTTTACATCTCGTGTGATTCTTGTGTATGTTCCTTTGTACTGAAACTCTTGCATAACAATTTCCTGCGGGATCAATAAAGTTCTATCTTATATTTATTCTCTTTTTTCTTTCAGTGACCAGCTGTGCACGCTCAACCATACTTTTAGAAAGAACTGTCGTGTTGCAGCAAAGACCACCAACTTTTACTGGTTGGTGCTGCTGCTGGTGTTTCTCAACACTGTGGCCAGTGCCTCAGAGCACTACGGCCAGCCCACATGGCTCACAGAAATGCAAGGTAACCAATTTACCACATTTTCTTGGTCTCAATGATTTTTTACTGACTTATGAGGAATCACTCATGTGACTTTTCTGCCCCTCAGAGCGAGCCAATAAGGTCCTGCTGCTGCTCTTCACTCTGGAGATGTTGATGAAGATGTACGCCTTTGGTTTTCAGATCTATTTCATGGCTCTGTTCAACCGTTTTGACTGTTTTGTGGTGTGCGGCGGCATTCTGGAGACGCTGCTTGTGGAGCTGGATGTCATCCCGCCCATCGGCATCTCTGTGCTGCGCTGCATCCGACTGATCCGGATATTCAAGATGACTCGGTGAGTGGAGGCAGAAGAGAACTCTAGAGGAGCGCTCCCTTATTGAAATCAGTTTCTGATGTGTGCTCACACCTTCTGATGATTTCCAGACACTGGGCTGCCCTCTCTGATCTCGTTACCTCACTGCTCAACTCCATGAAAGCTATCTGCTCCCTACTGCTCCTGCTCTTCCTCTTCCTCATCATCTTTGCTTTGCTGGGTATGCAGCTGTTCGGAGGGAAATTCAACTTTGATGAAACGCAGATGAAGAGAAGCACATTTGACTCGTTCCCTCAAGCTCTGCTCACATGTTTTCAGGTGAATTATATCTCTGAGAACTCATTAACTTGTGTATGATGACATATAATACGACGTCCTTCCTTGTGATTGTGCTGTCCTGTTGTTTTACTGGTTGTTGTTTTGTTGCAGATCCTCACTGGAGAGGACTGGAACGCTGTGATGTATGACGGCATCATGGCATATGGAGGGCCATTCTTCCCCAACATGGTGGTGTGCATTTACTTTGTCATCCTCTTCGTCTGCGGTAACTGTATCCTTTTCTGTGATCTGATTAAGACGCCACAGCTTACATGTGGTTATAAAAGGATTCACCCATTCCTTAGGGAACATTTTAAAGCAGACACTGCACAGAGCTGGTTTTTATGGAAGAGTTGCCAGAGAAACATGTTGATTAAAGCAACAGAAACAAAAGCAAGACCAGCTGTTTGGAATATCTTCTCCAAACATGTGAAAGACAGTGCTGTATTCAGATGAGTTCAAACTTGAACTTTTAGGCCATCAAGGACAGCAGCATGTCTAAAACCTCCCATTCTGCTGAGAAAAACAAGCCCACAATGGAGCATAGTGGTGGCAGCATCATGCTGTGGGGATGGCTTTCAACAGCTGGGACTGGGAAACTGGCCAGAGTTGACTTTTCCAGAGATTTTAAGACTGAGATAGGCAGACAAACGTTGTTAATCCCAGTGGGGAAATTGGAGAATCCACAGTGCTTGTAGGGATTGGACCCAGATTCAGGCAGACACAAGCAGCATGTCATAAATACAAGTTGTTTATTATATACCATATTAAAAGCTGACGTAAAAGAAAACACAACAACTTACAAAACACAGGGGAGCACAAGAGGAGGACCGAGACATCATAAATGTTCTGGATTTGTCCAGTCAACTCCCAGATCTCAATTCAACTAAAATATCTGGTTTGATTTAAAGATTTTTGAAAACAAGCAGCAGCCATCCACCCTGAAAGAGCAGCAGCAGATCTGTCATGAAGACTGGACAAAAACTCTGGAGGTTAAATGTGTCGAGCTCAAACAAACCCAACTGAAGCAACTTGTTAAACAAATGTGGCTCTATGAAGTGCCTGTAATTTCCGAGCTATAAGCCGGTACTTTTACACACAATTTGAACACTGCAGCTTATACAATGCTGCGGCTAATTTATGATTTATTTATTTTTTGACGAGCTAACGAGCTTCATGACACCAAAACATTTAGCCTCGTCACACCCGGGCGATCACATAGCTGCCCAATACATGCCTCTCTTGGGGGGTGGGTCCTCGTGACTCACATGGGCGTAGCCAGAATTTTATGAGGGGCGGTTCGTTTAAAATAAATGTGGACCTTGTAAGATGAACACGCCTCAGCAGCTCAGTGGAAACACGTTGGATTGCCATTCCAAACCTTATGGGTTCAATTCCCACATGGTACAACTTTTTTTTTTTTCATTCCAGATTAAAAAAACACAAGAAAACTATTTACAAAACAACAAGAAATAAAACAATACATGAAATGAAAGGAAGCAGAAGAAGAAAATAATCTTATTATATCTGCCCCTTCTCAAACTATTATTTTTTTCAAACACTCAATTCAAACAACCTATTTTACGTTTGTCTTTTATTGGATTAAAAAAAAAGGAGTTAATATGCCTGTGGTTAACACATTCTTCTTTTTTTATCCAATAAAAGACAAACGTAAAATAAGTTGTTTGAATCGAGTGTTTGAAAAAAAAACATTTGTTTGAGAAGGGGCAGATATAATACGATTATTTTCTTCTTCTGCTTCCTTTCATTTCATGTATTGTTTTATTTCTTGTTGTTTTGTAAATAGTTTTCTTGTGTTTTTTTAATCTGGAATGAATTAAAAAAAAAAAACGTTGTACCATGTGGGAATTGAACCCATAAGGTTTGGAACGGCAACCCAACGCATTTCCACTGAGCTACTGAGGCATGCTGCTTTATCCTGGTCAACTTCTCCTTTAAACGAACCGCCCCTCCTAAAATCCCTAGATGGGACTCCATAGGCAAAGTGGGCGGTTCGTCCGAACCCCCCTTGCCTACGCCCCTGATGAGACTATCTGTGTAAATGAAGGTAAAGAAAAACTGACCAATGAAATCACCAAACAGGTCAAAGTGGGGAGGGGCGGAACCTTCGTTTACCCCACTCCCTGTTTTCTCCTCCCGTCCCCGCAGGAGTTTCCCCCTTCGTTGTACACAACAAAGCCATGTAAAATAAGTGTGAATGAATAGTAAATCAAATCGCAAATTTGCCTTGAGACAAAAGTAACGTTGAGAGCAACAGTTAAAGAGAATGAAGACGTGTGGGAAGTTTTTTTTGAAGCTGTTCAATTCTGACACTGAAGAAAACGACTTTCATGGTTTTAGTGCACAGGAGGAAGATGAAGATAGCTATCAGTGACTTTTCCTGGTAGGCTAATTTTTTTTTTTTACCTGCCGTGTTACAGTTACTGTTTAGAACAAACATTTACAGTACGTACTTGTGTATGTTACCAGTATGTATTTAATGCAAAGTTAAAAAAAATCTTTCTATATAAATACAGTAGTCCCTCGCTACTTCGCGGTTCGTTAATCACGGATTTGCTCTATAGCGTTTTTTTCAAAATAAGATGTAACATGACACACAATTTGGCTGATTGATGGATGAGTCGCACGATCGTCATGAAATTTTTATTTAAAATAAATTATTTTAAATTATTTAGCACTTGCTGCATCTCTGTGCAGCCCATACTGCAGGATAACCTTCCTGCTGCAGATGATCAGCTGTTCACTGTGCAGAGCGGAGAAGTGGGCGTGGCCAAGAGCGCTTGCAGGTGGCAAAGAGCAGAGGAGGCAGGGAGCTGAAATCAGGACATTCTGTGCTCTTTTAGAGCGTTTGTAGTTTAGAAACAGTGTTTAGAATATTACAAGAGCGTGGGAAGGGTTTAAAATGCCTTAATATACATCTATATAAATAATAAAAATACAATACTACTTACTACTGTACTTGTACTGCTATTCCTACTTCGTGGCTTTTCACTTATCGCAGGTCTTCAGGGTACGGATCCCGTGCGATAAACGAGGGACTACTGTATCTCATATTACAACGTGGACACTTGTGGCCTATACAAAAGTGTGGCCTGTGCATGTACCTTGTACTTGTTTTTTCTTTTTAAAATTTAGTGGGTGCAGCTTATATTCAAGTGTGCTCAGTAGTCCAGAAATTACGGTATTTAGGTGGATGGAAAATATGCACAAG
>JBBPBX010035065.1:0-14042 GCA_038048925.1 Garcialebias charrua
ACCTATATGCACCTGGTATGTAAGCTATCATGGATTAGATCAGCTAAAATTACCAATTAAGGGGTGGATCAATGCTGTAAAAATCAGATATAGGGATCTATACCTATAGAAATGTGGAGGGCTTCTGTAACGAAGGCCTCTTCATTCAAACTATTCCTCCATTCATTATTTAGTTTAGGTTAAACTAAAATAAAAAAATGAAACTAGTTTGGTCTAAATGTCTGTTGTCTTTTAGACGAACGACGCAAGATTTGGTAATCCCTAAAAATTTTGAAGTCTATGGCGAGACTCATCAAAATGAATAGATCTAGAATAGAAACGATCGAATCGGTTCTACCTAAATGATTGGGAGATCAGTGTAGATTATAGTACCTTAAGTAGTATTAATCTACTATGACTCTTCAAAGATTGAGATCTTTAACAAAATGAACAGCATGTTGGCATAGTTAAAATCCATTTAAGTCTTCAACTTATCAACAATCAAAACCTCTTTTGGCTGGGAGTGTTCAGAAAACAATAACAACTTCAATAACAACAAAAGTAGCAATTAAGCAACTAAAAACAACGTTTCACTACGTCAAACTCACTCTGGTCGTCAGATTCCACGTCACACACAAGAAAAACAGTTCTTAGCTTTATAACCGATGTCAATTAAATCCTGCAGATTTAAACGGTTGTTAAGGTTAGTTTTTGTTGTGGGTTTTATGCTTAGCGTTTCTAAGTTCTAGTTGGAACGGTTTCTTTTCGCAACTAGAATAGTTTAAACTGTTTAAGCTTATTTACTATCCTGTGCTTGGACGACCTTCTTTTCCCATGAAGTCTGTGAGTTTGCGAGATCTTTGTCGTTTGTGGGGTTATTGAAATCTTTGTCCTTGACATGGGCATGGCCTAACATCACCCCCCTGTGGTCATGAGGGACCAAGCACACGGGTGTGGACGTCCGTCCATGGGCACGAGTTAGGATGCCATTGTTTAGTTTAAGCTGTTCGCGCAGTTTATGGGGAACCTTGTACAGGAACCTTATAGGTCTCGGCCAACGTATCTCTGTACGTTTACCTCTTTCTGCGTAATGCAGGTGTGTCACAACTGTCGGCGCCGTCGCAGGCGTGTCTCTGTCGTTGTGATGTATGTCTTCCCACTTCATGAATGAAGAGGTGCTCTTTGAGTCTGTAAGAACTATGTCATCTCTGAGTAGTTCTAGATTCAAATGCTCTTGAACCAAGGTTTCATTGAAAGCTTGGATGATAACTGAATTACCTGTCCCAGAGGACAGCACAGCGTTCTCGGTGTGTGATCCTTGGATCTCTACACCGTCCTCTACCTGTGGTAGGAAGTGTGGGTTCACCCCCCTTTTGTTTGAGGAGGGGTCCTCAAAATCAGTAACAATGAAGTCCAAGTGACTGTCAGAGTGTTGTAGACTGTCACCTTGTGGGCTCAGATGTCCTTGAACCAAGACTTCACTGAAAGCTTGGCTGTTTGCCGAATTACCTGTCCCACAGGACAGTACAGCGTCATCGGTGTGGGACTCTTGGATCTCCACACCTTCTTCTACCTGTGGTAGGAAGTGGTCAGGGAGTGCTGAAGGTGTCAGCTCGCAGAGGAGGTCCTCGTGATGGGCCAGAGTCTGGTCCAATTGTTGAGTCTCCTCTGTCTCACCTGTATATGAAGGATCACTTACCGGGTTTGTGGTCTCGTTTGGGGAATCCCATGTGACCTCAGCGGTACCTGTTGTCAGACAGTCAGTCTCCTGACCTTGAGGAGGTACCACGACTGGCAGTGGACTGCTCACTGTGGCCCACATTGTCTGCGTGCCATAATTTATAATCGCTTCAAAGCGATTTATAAAATCTTGGCCAACCACAAATGGAGCCCGGAGTGAGTCAAGTTCAGACACATATACCGGGTGGTATAGTGACATCTCGCCAATCTGCATGTGAACCATGGCTATTAGGGTTGTACTCGTCTTTGCGAGGCCTTGTTGCTCACCATAAGTGTATTTCACAAAGGGTATTTGCCTGCCAACACCGTTAGCGGCGGTCCTTAGCTCCTCAAACAGTTCGGCTGACATGGTAGACACGTCTGAGCCGCTAACCAGGAGCGCTTCTTGCTCTAGGACCCCTTCCAATGTGAGTGGCAGGTAAGCTCTTTTAGCTATCCCCCTTCTTATAAAGTTACACAGAAACCGTTCAGGCTTTTCCACACGTTTTTGCGTACGTGTGACTCTGTCTGTGTAATCATCGTCGCTGTCAGCATCATGATGGCTGTCTGCCTCATGACCTTCAGGATGTGGATTCTCAGCAATTTGTTTGCTGTCAGTATTTATGTCAGTGTTGACGTTGACGTTGTCAACTGTGTGCACTGAGTTGTTGCAAAAGGCAGTGCTGCGCGTCGCTTCGTCAGGTTGAACAACGTTGTTTGTGTTATCATCAAGGACAACGTCATACGTTGTGTCAGCTTTGTCAACCACTGTAACATTCAAATCATTTGACAAACAAACCACCTCCTCAGTCACGTCCTCGCGCGGAGGCGCCGTTCCCATAATCTGGAGCATGTGTGACTCATTGCATGTCTCAAACTGTGCAGTTCGAGGGGCAGGGGCAGGAGAACCTCCTGTGAACCGATCTGAGTCACTGGTCCAGCTGGAAATGATCTGTTGTTTGTTATCATGAGGGACCTGTTCACTGTTGCATTCTGAAGGAGAGGGAACCTCTTCTAATGTCTGCGAGTGGGATGTGACCTTTTGACCTGTACAAACCTCTGATGGTATCCTAGGTTGTATTTCGGCCTCAAAAACTGACGCAGCATATTGTCTTATCACTTCCATAGAATCTTTTTTGCAATCAACCAGAAAATGAACACATTTCATTTGAAAAGGCATAAGATTCATAATGAAAAGACGTTTAAACTCCACATTTTCCTCTAATCCAGGGACAGTTTTGCCCCCGGAGTAGACCGAGATTAGCCTGTCGTAGAATGACAGGGGATTTTCCCACTTATCCTGACGGACGTTCCTAGCAGCTAAGTAATTAGCATACGATGAGGCAGATTCCCCCACTTTGCGGGAAGCACGGGCAGGAATCCCAAGGCCCCCATCCATCCATCTAGGATACACAGAACAAGAGGCCCCCTCAGGTGGTTCACCTGTTTGAACGTCCATCTTAGTACTGATTTTCTGTGAAAAATCAAGTAAAGCGGGTCTCATTTCGCAGCTTGCAAATATGCAAAGTGTATGAGCTGCTCAGAAAACATCCAAGATGATAAATGAAATAAAAATCAATGATGTTTATTAATTTGTCGACCTGTGACAAGACCAAACAAAAACGGCTGTCGTTGTGAGATTTTTGTGAAAATCAAAACAAAGGACGCCTCATGTGTGTTATTTTAACCTTGCAGATTAAAACAAAACAGGGACAGAGAGCCCACTGCGCAAGCGCCAACACTTACAGCGTAATCGACCAATCACAGCGAAGACAGAACTGTAGTTCTAAAACCCAAGTGTTCATGGGAAATTGTGTCTTCCAAACCTAACGCCACCCACTAGTGACGTGCCGTTCGAGCGGTGTGTTCACGGACCTGCGGTCGGTCGAACAAGAGCGTGGAACGGACTTTTTAACGTTCTAAAACAGTCATAAATATCGCAAAACACCGCGGTGAAGCCAGTCTTCGACGATACCACGTGCATAGAACTCAAACAACACAGATAAACCGTCACAAATGTGTACAAAAATGAATCTGACAATCAGAGTCTACAGAAACCAACGTTCTTGAACGCGACACACAATGGACCAATCACAGCGTTTTAAGCAGCCATCTTGTCTCTCGGTACCGTTTAGCATTTCGACCCAAGGTACTGGACTCTCTTCCACAAAATAAGCGTATTTTTACACCGCAGAGAACACTGTCAATGAGCTAAAACACAACCAGGCTAACCCCCGCCTTCCAAAGAAGGCAGCGCTACTGTGTACAACAGCGGACTTTACGTCAAACGGAACCGGAATACATCCGGTCCTTGCGGAGTGGGTTTTCCCGAACCTCGGCAACACACGTTGTAACAGAAAAAGGCACTTAATGGAGCAGCATATGTGTGAAACAGACCTTCAACAGCAAACCGCAGATGTAATAAAATGAAGCAGTGGTGACACGGCGGTCACAAAATGAACAATGCATGCAGCCTCGCGACACGTAATGAAACGTCTCACAAAAACAAACACTCATTCATCCGCAGCTCCAAAACATACGTTCAAATGTGAATGAAAAAATAATTCTAACGGGAAAATAATCCAGACAATGCCACGATTAGCAACTCCCGGACACTCCACCAGCCAAAACTATTCTTATAAGCCCAAAACCAGGATGCAAAACTAAGCCAACAACACCGCAACAATAATGCTACACAAAACAACTTAATAATCGTTCTAGGAACTCGGACGAGGCCACCAATTGTAATAGAATAATGATGCTCGTAAGGTATTTAAACACTTACTGAGCCACCATTATTGGAGATGCGCAGTTTAGCAGACTTTAATCTTGCACAAACTGCCACCAAATGCGCGAGTTCTTCCTTTTTCCGATACTAAATTGTTTTTACTGTGATTAGACAAGAAATGTAATTTCACGCTTAGACTTCAATTTATGTTGGTCTACCAGAAAATAGACCTTTTATTGAAACTATCACAAAATTACATTAAACATTTGTATCGATATTAGCTCTGATTTAATAACTACGTTGACAAGAATTCAAATTAAAACAAACAGACAGTTGGACCTTTCTGTTGGCACATTACTTAAAGTTTACCATGATGAAAACAAACATAAGGAGGAGTTTAAGGAGGAAAGATAAAAGATTGAAATGAAATGGTTGAATCTTATCTTGAGATGTTAACCAGAGATAGCACCCTCTGCTCGGTTTCGGCTGGACGTCCGTCCCGTGATGAAACACTTTTACCTTCGTGAAGATGATCCTGTCTCGACTCCGGTAAATTAGTCAAGCCAGACGTGCATGCTGCTGCGTTTTACAGGCGACCACTTTCATCTTGCCACGGTCTCGAGACCGTCTGCGTCGGCCTCCCAGAGTGATGCCTGGTTCTGGTTTTGTTCAAGATAACTTCAGAAAGAGTGTCACCTCTTGGAGCTCTGACACTCGAAGGGGTTCACAGCTGACGTGCTGTTTGAACCTTTGCTGAAGACGTGGGTCGAGTTGGCACAATGACCGGGCGTCTCCAGCTTTCTCCAGGGAACTTAACTGTTGACAGTTCGTTCTCCTCGAAACACTAACTTCCAAATAGGAAGTGCCCATTATATGGGGGAGGTGGGGTCTCCCCACCTCCTCAACGGCTACAGGCTGGTTAACAAAATAAAAGATGGAAGTATGATCCCATAGGCAGAAAGTCTCTTGACGGACAGCAGGAAAACTGTTTACATAAACAGCCAGGTGGCCTGCTGGTGAGCACAGAAAATGTTATGGCTAACTTCATAGACAACACAAAAGAAGCTGCAAGTTAAACGTTTACTCTGACCTTGTGCTTTAGATTCAAAGACTACTTGTTCTGCCGAAATAAACCAGCCGAAGGGTCAAAGTCATGCAAGTAACAGATCATCATTGAAATGATAAAAATACTGTTTGATCAATTCTGAATTAACACACATTAAAGAGAAAGTTCAATCTGATTAATTAGTGTCCATTAATTCATAATAATTGTAAAAATATATAAGTGTCCATCTGTCTCCTTGAGGGCTTCAAGAAGGTGTAACACTTAGAGTTTCAGAGAGATGTGGAGAGGTGTACTTGAAGGTCAAGACAGAGGCCTATATCACTACACAGCCCACCACCGCTGTATCATCTGCAAACTTAACAATATGACAGCCTGGATGTGTGGTTGTACAATCATATGTGAGCAGAGTGAACAGAAGGGGGCTCAGCACACTTCCATGGGGAGAGCCAGTGCTGAGGGTTATGGTGGAGGAGGAGAAGTTGTGGATCTTCACGGACTGTGGTCTGTTTGTTAAGAAGTCTAGACCCAGTTACAAACGGAGGGGCTTAGTCCAAGTGTGGATAGTTTGTCTATCAGAGTTTGGGGGATCATGGTGTTAAAGGCAGATGTCAAGTCCACAAAGAGCAGACGGACGTATGAGTCCTTCTGATCAAGGTGGGTGAGAGCAGTGTGGACCACAGATGAGATGGCATCCTCTGTTGATCGGTTCTCACGTTATGCATATTGATGAGGATCCTCGTTGATGTTGACGGTTGTCTTGATGTGGGACATGACCAGTTTCTCATAACATTTTGCGACTATCGGAGTGAGAGCCACCGGCCTATAGTCATTCAGACCAGTCACTGTGGAGTTCTTTGGGACTGGGATGATGGTGGCGGTCTTCAGGCAGGTGGGGACTGTCTCCAGTGCAAGTGAGGTGGTGAAGATGTCAGCCAGCCCCTCACAGAGCTGATCCGCACATTCCTTTAGAACTTTCCCCGGGATGTTGTCCGGTCCAGTTGCTTTATGAGGGTTGATCCTTCTGAGACTACTCTTCACTTCTGTTGCGGTCACGCTGAGATGCTCTTCATCTGGTGCTGGCTGGTCTATTTGGGTCCTCAAAGCGTGCATAAAACTTATTGAGGGCATCAGGCAGAGATGGGTCTTTGGGGCATTACAACCAGCTCTTTCCTGCTCCTTCTCAGCTTCTCTGAGTCTCCAGACTTGAAGGCAGTGTTCCTGGCTGCCAGCAGGGTGCGAACCTCTTTATTTAACCAGGGTTTTGTGTTGGGGTAAGCATTAGCATTAGTCAATATATTCCAACAGAAAAACTGTGCAGATTTTTTTTAAAATCTGTGATGTCCAATAAAAATAATCTACTCCAGACAACAAAAAGTTTTAATAAATTTAAAAAATCTGACTTCATATGTTGCTGCCGTTGTGTCAGAGGCTACTATGCAAATAAATATTGAAAATGTTTTTTACTGTGGTGAACTGCAGCCAATGTGCACTAATTGTTGTTTAAAGATGGAGGACCTAAGCAAAAATAATTTCCAGGCACTGTATAAACTCAAATGAAAGATTAATTTAAAAGGTTTGATTTTGCTTTTTTTACCTCCTTCGTGTATCATGGACGTGTGGGAGGAAGCCGCAGGTAATGATGGTCGGCCTGCGGCCAGCAGGACGTGTGGGAGGAAGCCGCAGGTAATGATGGTCGGCCTGCGGCCAGCAGGAAAAACTTTGGCCATGAGGCCCTTCAGCACCTTCTCATCATCGTAGTTGTCGCACGTGAAAGCTTTCATGAGGCTTTTAAGACATACTTCCACAGCCAGGGCCAGCTCAGGGTCCTTCAAATTAATAAGGTAACCTGGAGGAGGAAAATAATTCACATGAAAAAAAAATATATATATAATAATTCATGAGATATGAATTACCAGTTAATAAAAGAATGCAAAGGAAAAAAATGTTACAACAGATTTATCAGGGTTCCATATTTCAAAACAGGAGTCAAAAACTAGATATGAAGTCTTACCCAGAGGTCCTCGAGGTCTGTGCTTGAACTGACCCCTCTTGTGAGCTTCCTGGATGGCAGTGAGCAGCGCAGGCATGTGCTCTCCAAAACGCCGAAGTCGATTAGAGCGGCTGCTCTTCATTGTCTGCAGTTTGCTTTCATTGATCTCAATGGATCTCTGGAACATTTTATACTCTCTCCTGGAGATGCAACAGGAAAGAGGTTTATTAATGATAGACAATAGACAAAAACAAAACAAACCCAATTCAGGAAAAACAGTTTGTTTAGAACCTAAACTTTGATTTTTTTTTAATTATTCCACCCCTCAGTGTCTGCTGTGAAAATGTTTAAAAGTGTGGGGGGAAGAAACACACAAACAACTCTGATGCAAATTAAGTGCTGGGTTTACAAAAAACTCACATCTTTTTTAATCCAAGTACAGAAAACAATTACCGTAACTGGAGCTTAACTAAAACCTTAAGTTGACCATACTCAAATTAAAGATGGCAAAATTGTTTTTGAAGCTACCAAGGAACCAACATTAATAAGTTTGGAACACATTCATAATCTCTCTTTAGTGTACTGTATCCTGTTTATTTGCATACTCCATCTTTGCTTGCTCTTCTTTGGCACGGCTGCAGGCGTGTTCATACTGGTCAATCTGCTGGCCTAGAGTGGACATCTGATGCTTCAGGCTTTCCAGCTCAGTTTGAACCCGATCCACACGCTCGGCCCTCACCTGGCTCTCTGCCCCTGTTGTCTGACTGATACTAAAGGGAAAAAAATGGGTGTTAAAAAATAAAAACATTGGAAACACTGTTAAGAATGAGTTATCTTAAATGAAACTGCAAAAATCAACACAACATCCCACCTCAGCTTGAGATCATTAATACGTGAGGACAGCTGGACTTTGTCCTTTTCCAGGTCCCGAAGGTTTGTTCTGCACCTATGGACAGTGAGCTGAAGTACACACATAAATAAGAAATAAAAAACATTGGTATTTGACAAAAACAAACATCAAGCATCAATGTGATGTAAACTACCCACTGACTAAATAAATAACATACATAAATAAAATCAACATGATAAAGATGGGAATTCACTCCGTTATATATCTCAAAAGTAAATACAGAAGTCCCTCGATATTTCGCGGTTCAACTTTCGCGGACTCCCTCTTTCGCGTTTTTTTTAAACAATTGTTATCTTTAATATCATATTACTCATGTGATTGGGACGGTACAGATAAAAAGTTCAACAAAAAAAATTATTTCGGAAGGCGCCACCATTTTGTAGTTTTCTTTCAATAAGCCTACGCAGTATTGCCAGTCCAAAATAACTACATTACCCATAAGCCAACAGTGCACTACCCAGAAGGCAAAAGTGCTTCTGGCCACTGTTGCTGAAATGGAGCGAAAGTTTTGATTCGATACGAAACCGACCAAAAGTTTGGTCCTGATTCATAGCGATTTTGGCACTCAGTGGATGCAGTGTCGATCAGAATCAGACCAGAAATGGACCAAAGCTGGTGAGTTCCCATACAAAATTTAGCAGTATACAGTAGTACTGTACAGTACATATACGTGTTGTTAAAATGATGATGTAGGTTTAAGAGTTTAGAACATTGTAAGAGTGTGGGAAGGGTTTATAAAGCCTAAAAAAATATCTATCTGTCTGTCTGTCTATATAAATAAATACGAAAATAAATATAGTGTTCCTACTTCACAGTTTTGTACTTATTGCGGCGGTGTCTGGAACATAACCCCTGCAATAAATGAGACTACTGTATACTAAAATGAGACTGTATATGAAGTAAACACCTGCTCAGGATCAAACCGGTATTACTGGTTTCATCCTGATAAATTTAAAATCTAAATCTATTATTTAGTTTATGGTGATAAAACAGAACTGTGTGAAAGTCTTAATACCATTTTACATAATTTTTAAGACACTTTGACCTAGAAATCAATTTTGCATGGGATTTTTAGGCACTTTGAAGCTTTCTGACCTCGCAGGATTTTAAAAGGTTGTTGCGGTTCAGGGCCTCCGTCTTCAGTTCAGCAGATTTAGGTTGAAGTTCCTGAACTTTCTGAGTAATTTCCTCTAGTTGTTCCTGAATATGTTTGTACTTCTTTTCCGCTTCCTCAGCCTTATTCTGTGAAATGAAATAAAAAAGTTAATACTGTAGATGTATAAAGACAGCAGGGCTGCGCACATAAAACAAATTCCAGAAATGGTCTTTATTAATTAGCTCTAATTAAGTCCCATCAAAAAACACATGCAAACATGGTGAAAAAAACAAAAGTTTAAAGAAACATCACTTCATCATACCTTCCATTCTTCCACCTTTTCATCATATTTCTGTGTTGAACGCTTGTCTGACTGCAGCTTCTCCCTCATTGGCTCCACCTCTTTTTCTTTTTCAGACACCTGAAACGTTTATTTCACATTCATAACCATTTAAAACAATACATGTACTAGGGGTGGGCGATATGTCTCAAAAATTATATCGTGATATTTCAGAGTATTATCACGATAACGATAAATTTCGTGATATAACCTAAAAAAAAAAATCTAATGTATTTATTTGACAAAATTAACTTAACATGTTGCTTTGCAGTATTATATAAAATTTTTAAAAACAACAAGGGGTAATTTTTCTGAAATTACTTTATTTAGTAAAGTATTTAGTCTCCAAGTAAAACTACACCTGCACTTTAGTTTTTGTGGTGTTTTTTTATCTATATTTTGTGCAGACTTTTTCCAATCTAAATAACAATCATTTTTAAAGTGCATGTGTAGTTTCCTAAAACAACTAGCCTAAATAAAATGAAGTCTGATCTGTCTCTGGCGGAGTTGTAATGTATACAGCAGTGTTGTGCATGTATATTACAGAGTGCCAGTGAACGCACCGTGAGCCAGAGCGTGACGTAGGCGCGCAGGTTCAGGAGTAAAGAAAGTCAGAGAACGGAGCGGTGGAGGATCATGCAGTCTGTTAAGTGTATTTGTGCAGCTTAAACAATAAAGCAACGTCTGCTACAAACCAGCAAGGTTATTGAGCGTGCAGAGAAACATCACAGGAGTGACTGTGGAGCCGCGCATGTTTGTAACACAGTTTACAGCGAGGACACGGCTGCTCAGAGCGGAGCGGGGCGGGGGGAGGGGGGACAGCTGCCTGCAGAGCAGGGGGGGAGAGAAGCTGAGACGCGCGCGCGTTGTTTTTAACATTTTAGCACAGGCTGGACGCTGAGCTCTGCATCGGGCTGCGTTTTACAGACGGCTGGAGGGGATGTGCGCAGTTTAAAGCGCTCGGGTGTTAAGGGGCGGGGCGCCCTGACGTATTACGTCATGAAATTAGCATATCATGATATAAGATTTTTGCCCGGGCAAGCTTTTTATACCGGTATTACCGGTAACGATATGATATGGCCCAGCCCTAACATGTACAGTATATTGCAATACACCAGTTTCAAAGAAGCCACAGGGAATGCTGGTCTGCAGCGTACTGACCAATGTCCATGCCATTTGTTTCTGCAATTCCTCCAGTTTTGTGTGCATTTCACCAATCGATGCCAAGTTTTTGTAACGGTCTTCTTTTTCCAGGAAATTTCGTTTCAAGTCTTTCAAGTACTAAAAAAAACAGAACATAGAAAACATCACTCAAAACGGTATTCTTCTAAAAATCTAGTTACACGGAAGTCAGTGAAAATAGTTCATACATCGCCGTTTTGCTCAACTTTATCCTCTGTGATTCTCTTAGTGGTTTTGATGTGAAAAAAGTCCTCTTTCATCTGCTCCAGTTGGGTGGCCTTCATAAAAAACTGCAAAAACAACAGGAAAAATTCTAAATCAACTTGTATGCATTAAAAACTGCACATCTAAATAACATTAGCAACAAGACTCTAAAGCTATGCTAACATCTTTGTAGGATCCATTAGAGAGGTACCGGTAGTTTAAATTTACAAGCATGCTAATTTGACTAGCTAACAAGCTAAAAGTCTAGTCAATCCATGAAATAAAACATCAACTAGGGGTGGGCGATATGGCTCAAAAATTATATTGTGATATTTCAGAGCATTATTACGAGAACGATAAATTTCGTGATATAACCAAAAAAAAAAAAATCAAATTTATTTATTTGACAAAATTAACTTAACATGTTGCTTTGCAGTACATGTATTACATAAAATTTTAAAAAACAACAAGGGGTAATTTTACTGAAATTACTTTATTAAGTACCGTATTCGTCGGTATATAATACGCAGTTTTTTTGCTCATTTGAATATCCTGCGTATTATACACCGAAGCGTATTATCTATGGATTTTTTCCCATATTTTTAGACCCATTTTTGCCTCTGATTCACCGTTTTTCATTTTGGCCTAAAAATGGTGCAGTACCACTTTTGTCCGCTAGCGGACACTTCCAGAGAGTCCACCGGCCGTCATGTGTCCGAAAAAAAGCCTCCTCTGCTCGGACTGAATGTCGCTGCCCGGAACCCTGCTCTGGAGGTAGCTACCATTTAGCTGTGTTGTTGTTCGTTTTTTTTTTAGCAAGATAACTCATAAACCACACCGCGGATTTTCTTGAAACTAAAGGGTCCGGCCGGCAAAGCTGAGCGTCCTGCCTACACGCCACTCTACGCGCGCATTCTGTGCGCACGCGTTCGCTGGCACAGCTCTGCTTTCTCACGTTAAATGCTCGCGTTTTCGCTCCAAATCCTTGTTGTAATGTGAGCAGCTGCACGCAGAGGGGACAAACTGAGGTCGCTGATTGGTCACTTGCTGACACGCCTACTGAAATGATTGACAGCTCAGTGAGAGAACTCAGAGAACTCATCATGAGCAGCCCGCTGCGGTGTTCTGCTGCGGTGTTTCTACTTTATATGTTATAAAAAGTTCTAAGAAATAAAAATAAAAACAGGGAGCGCTTTTCCTGCAGCCCACAGCCCACCAGGAAATATTTAAAACCTCGCGCAGCCAGGTAGGACCTGAATTCATTCATTTCAGTCATCGAGTGAACGGAGGAAGAAGCGATTACTTGACTTTTGGCAAAAAAACAAAAGAAAAGGCCCGATCAGCGATAAAGAAGAGGAATTTAATTCATTTGTGTAACATACAAAACAGTCCGGCGCCGGGGAAGTTTATGGTCAGACACCGCACAAGCATGTGCGGTCGTAAAAAAAGAGCTTTGCGCGTTCGTGCCCTGAGGGGCTACGCGGGGCTACGCTTTTGCCTCAGCGTACGTACGTCGTACAGAGGCGTACAGGGAGTACGCGCAGGTCTACCGGAGCCTTTACAGAGTGTAATTATTTGGTGGTCATTTACAACCTGTTAGCTGCAGAAGATATTTAGAGCTAAAAAAAAAAATCGCTTTTAGCATGTTAGCTGTTAGCTATCATAAACAGATACCTACTGTTTAGATAAACAGCTCAGAAACCACTTGTTGGATATTTTTTCTGCTTACAGAGCGTAATTATATGGCTTCAATTTACAGACTGTTGACCTATAGAAGACATTCGAGATAAAATTCGATTTATTTATAATTTATTTTCGTAGCGCCGCCGAGGCTGTTTGGGAAAAGTCAAACCGAAACAATTTAAATTCAGCAGATTTGACCATTTCGTGAATTGATTAAGGAACGGTTAAGCTCAAAAAATGATAAATCACTTTAATTTTGCTTTAAAAGTGATTTTGAACTTCAAACCGTGTTTAATCATGGGAAATCCGATTACACACGAACGCACCATCTGTGACGTAGTGTGCAGAGTGTGAGGCAGAGCTCTGGGCTTGTCACGGTGCGCGGGTGTGAGCAGCTCGACATGAAGGTAAGTCTGATACAGCATCAGACCTAAATTAGATCCTGTTGTTTCTTGTTCCATCACCCAAACTATTTTCTGCTTCCCAAAATGAAGACAAATAGCTCAAATCTTCACATAGATTGCTAAATTCGTCGGGTTTTAAATTGTCTGCTATTAAAGAGACCAGAGCCCTCTGCCTCACACTCTACTACGTCACAGATGGTGCGTTCGCGTGTAATCGGATTTCCCATGATTAAACATGGCTTGAAGTTCAAAATCACTTTTAAAGCAAAATTAAAGTGATTTATCATTTTGTTTGCAAAAACGAACATATTTAAATGATAAAATATATATATTTTGAGCAATTTAGTAGAAAAATCATGTCAGTGGACCTTTAAATATGCTGAAGTGTTGAGGTAACACTGCTGCAAGAGTAAATGACAAATATTTGACCAGACCTTATACTTGTCTCCCTCTCCTTTAGAGTGCAGGAAGTATTTGCTCATTTCCTGTGTGAGGATGGATACAGGATTGTTCACCTGCAAAAAAAGAGAAAAATCAGTGACCATCATAGAAATAAAGATCTATTCTGTAACTGCAGTTGAACACAAAATAAGTCGACTTTTGAAGCAGACAACTTTAGAAATGGCTGAGTATGATTTAATGGTATTCATGTTCCAACTGGTCCCATTTTTGTAATGAGAAGACCAGCATGCTTCCTACCTGAATATTAAAATTGTCCAGGATGGAAATGAGCTCTTCCTT
>JBBPBX010035066.1:0-19322 GCA_038048925.1 Garcialebias charrua
TACGTCCGCCCTTGAGAAGAGCAAGTGTTGAATTAAAATAACAAGTTGTTTTAGTTAGGTTGATTTAAAAAAAATAAATATCTGTTTGTGCTTGCCCCTTTCAGTGGTCTTGTGCCTCTACATAACGCCTGCTCTTACGGACACTATGAAGTTACTGAGCTGCTGCTAAAGGTACAAACACTAATGTTCTAATACAGTCTGTACAGATGCAGTAATATTACCAGTAATGGCTGTGATTTTCATTTATTTATTTTCAAATCAAGTAGACTGATCTAGGGGTGGGCGATATGGCTCAAAAATTATATTGTGATATTTCAGAGCGATATCACGATAACGATAAATTTCGTGATATAACCCAAAAAAAAAAAATCAAATTTATTTATTTGACAAAATTAATTTAACATGTTGCTTTGCAGTATTATAATTTTTTTTAAACACAAGGGTTAATTTGACTGAAATTACTTTATTTAGTAAAGTATTCAGTCAGTATAAAAATAAAAAATAAAAAAGATCTGTTATTTAGATTGAAAAAGTCTGCACAAAATATAATGGACTATCTTTAGGCTTTTAATACCTAGTAGTTCTTTGACATTCTTGTTAGGTCTAAATTGTTTTTAATTTTTAACTGGCTGTTTTTTATTGTTATTTTTTATTGTTTGTTTTATTTCTGTATTGTTCAGCACTTTGTGCACCTTCTGGCTGCTGAAAAGGGCTCTATAAATAAAGATTGATTGATTGATTGATAAACAAAAACCACCACAAAAACTAAAGTTCAGGTGTAGTTTCCTAAATCACTCTCCATGTAAAATATATTATTCTTTGTTTCTAAAGAGTGACACGGTCGAAAATTTGTTGACGGTCCCTAAGTGAACCATGACGTCTCTGAATAGGGGCAGACTCAGCGCGGATGCCCGAAATCAGACTCCATGAAGTGGACTGACGAGAGCAACGCACCGATGAAGACACGGAGCTCGAATATCCAACTTGAAAATAACTTCACTGTGGTTTTCTCTTGGTTCGTGGAGAGCTGTGCGTGTTTGTAGAGACAGTTTTCAGAGCGAGGGAGATCCAGCCCGCAGCGCGGGCTGCTCAGTGGGGTGGGTGGGGGGCATTTGATCCTCTACCTGCTGTTCAAAGCAGGGGACAGAAGCTGACACGACGCGCGGTTTGTTTTGATCATTTTAGCACCAGTACAGATTGGTGGAAGAGAGGTGCGCAGTTCAGCTTGAAGCGCCCGGTTGGGGGGCGGGGCGTCCTTAGTATCACGTCATGAAATTAGCATATCATATCTTTTTTTTGCCCGGGCAAGCTATTTTTACCGGTATTATCGTAAACGATATGATATGGCCCAGCCCTAGACTGATCCATTTTTGTTGTATTTTTTGTTGTGTTTGTATTCATTGTGCTGTTCCTCTCAACCTCAGCATGGAGCTTGTGTGAACGCCATGGACCTGTGGCAGTTCACACCTCTGCACGAAGCAGCGTCTAAAAACCGAGTGGAGGTTTGCTCTCTGCTGCTGAGCCACGGGGCTGACCCCACCCTGCTCAACTGCCACAGCAAAAGCTCTGTGGACATGGCACCCACTCCCGAGCTGAAAGAAAGACTTTCATGTGAGTGTGGACTTTTCATCTACAGCACAGTGCAAAAATGCTCCTCAATTCTTTGTGATCTTTTGCTACATTTTTTGTCTGTTTCTTAAAGACACTTGTCTTTTACTCTACTTCTCCACTTTCCTTATTTTTAAGAACTAACTGCACAATACAGTATGCAGTCATGGTCAGTATCAAGGACTGTATAGAAATTTACAGTAGTCCCTTGCTTATGTGTGTGTTTTTGCTTCAGTACCTTTTCTTTCCTATGCTTATTTGTTCATTTATCTTTTAAAGGTATTTTACTATTTTGGAATTTTATTGACAAAATAGTCTGAACATCAAAGTCAAAAAATAATTTGTAGTTAACTACAACAGTTTAATATAGGTTTTGGCTACTTTTTTTGGCATCTTTTGTTTGTTCCCTTCTGCAGCGATTGCCACAGTGTGTAAACAGGAATATGGAAATTGTTTTAAGCCAAAAGCCCTTCATGAATCAACATGGGCTCAAACATGCAGCCCCAGTGTGGCATTGAACCAATGAACATTACAGTTTCTGGCTATGATTTTAGCTAATGTGCAGTAAATGTAGATGTAATTTATGGTGTTATTTTGGTAACGAGTGGAATCAAATTAACACTCTGGACCAAAATGAACGCTATAGAAAACTTTTTACCCATAACCTGGCCATCAGGAACAGGACACTGCCTGCAAATACAACTTGTTACTCGTCCACACCATATATTGTACACTGAAAAATTACCATGAGCATCCCCTAGCAGTGTGGATGAACAACAAACATATCTAACAAAGTTGTGTCATGTCCTCTAAACTGATTTGTCTTTCTTCTTTGAAGGTAGGGGTTGAATGTTGAAAGCCGTCAGTGGGTATGCACCACGGGTTGAACATGATGTAGAGGAGAAAGAGAAAATTTGAAAGCATCTAGATGAAGTAATTGAGAATATTACCAGGGCGGAGAGAATGGTGATCAGAACAGACCTGCATGGACATGTTGGTGAAAGAAAATGAAGACATGGATGCAATGGACAGATTTCGAAACAAGGAAAGGAAGCAGGAATAAGAAATGGTGGTTTATTTTACCAAGAGGATATGTCTATATTCAACACCTATTTTCTAAAGAGGGGTGGTAATGGGGTGATCATTAAGAGTGGAGGCAGGAGTAGACCAGTTGACTATTCTGTGTAGAAGAGGCCTCCTGAGTGAGATTGGGGACTGTTGTAGCAGGGGAGAGCATGGCTGGACAGCATCAGATGGCAGTGTTTAATAAGAAATTTGGTCCATCTAAACACATTTTTAAATTATTTGATTATGGTTGAAAATTGTTAGATTTAAAATATCCAAAATAATATAAATGCCTATTTAATCGAAGTCATAACAATGCCATGCAATTGTTTACATTTCATTATTAATGTAATCATGTAAAGTTGTCACGAACCCCAAATGACCGGACCAAAATCACCACAAAAGTTTAGACAATNCCAGCAATCACTGTGCGAGGGGTGGGGTACACTCTGGACAGGTCGCAAGTCCATCACAGGAACCACTACAGTTTTTTTTTTTTTTTTTTCTAAAATATTCATTGGATTTACTTCTACAGTTGAGTTTTGGAGTTAACCTCATTCAAACTGACTGCCACAATTAAGCAACTTCATCAAAAACAAAAATGACACAAAGGCAGTCAGTTTTAAAGACACTGAAAATAATTTTTGTGTGGTAATATCTGAGTGATCTTCCACACCATGCAGATTTTGTAAAATATACTGCACTATTAGGTGTAGTCATCAGTGCATGACACCCATACCAGATGAGATTTGAATAAGATGGTAAACGTCCTCATTTACTCTTCGCCTATAGATTCTAAAAGCATGGATTGTTTTTGTTATCTGTTTCAGATGGCCGAGGTGGGTCCTGATTTTGAGGTAGAAGATGGTTTTCCCTCACTGTCATGAATGCTGATGGTGATTGCAGATGCGGCAAGAAGTGTTGGCTGAATAGATGTGACCACACCTACCAGCAACTCTTTTTTGTTTGTTTCTTAAATTACAGACATGTTGAATAAAATATCAGTACAGTACTTTGCTTATGTGTGTGTTTTTGCTTCAGTACCTTTTCTTTCCTATGCTTATTTGTTCATTTATCTTTTAAAGGTATTTTACTATTTTGGAATTTTATTGACAAAATAGTCTGAACATCAAAGTCAAAAAATAATTTGTAGTTAACTACAACAGTTTAATATAGGTTTTGGCTACTTTTTTTGGCATCTTTTGTTTGTTCCCTTCTGCAGCGATTGCCACAGTGTGTAAACAGGAATATGGAAATTGTTTTAAGCCAAAAGCCCTTCATGAATCAACATGGGCTCAAACATGCAGCCCCAGTGTGGCATTGAACCAATGAACATGACTCCTCAACTTAACTCAGAACTGAAAAGTTCATGGAAAAGAGGGCTTGACTTCAGTGTGCTCACTCCTTCCTATTGGCTAGTCAACCAGGAAGTAGGAGTGGTTTAGCTGAGGTCAGAGAGTTTATTAGAAGTCAAGGGAGAGAAGGTTGTTTTGCCCTAGGACCTGCGAGCGGCTGGAGCGGAGGAACCTGGGCTGTCTGCGTCCTTGCCGCCCTTGAACCTGCGAGCGGCTGGGGCTGAGGAACCTGGGCCAGACGCACCCTTGGATCTGTGAGTGGCTGGGGCTGAGGAACCTGGGCCGTGTGCGTCCTCACCTCCCTTGGACCTATGAGTGGCTGGGACTGAGGAACCTGGGCCGTGTGCGTCCTCGCCACCCTTGGATCTGCAAACGGCTGGGGCTGAGGAACCTGGGCCTTATGCGTCCTCGCCGCCCTCGGACCTGTGAGCGGCTGGGGCTGAGGAACCTGGGCTGTGTGCGTCCTCACCACCCTTGGACCTATGAGTGGCTGGGACTGAGGAACCTGGGCTGTGTGCGTCCTCACCACTCTTGGACCTATGAGTGGCTGGGACTGAGGAACCTGGGCCGTGTGCGTCCTCACCACTCTTGGACCTATGAGTGGCTGGGACTGAGGAACCTGGGCCGTGTGCGTCCTCACCACCCTTGGACCTATGAGTGGCTGGGACTGAGGAACCTGGGCCGTGTGCGTCCTCACCACCCTTGGACCTATGAGTGGCTGGGACTGAGGAACCTGGGCTGTGTGCGTCCTCCACCACCTTGGATCTGCGAACGGCTGGGGCTGAGGAACCTGGGCCTTATGCTCCTCGCCGCCCTCGGACCTGTGAGTGGCTGGGGCTGAGGAACCTGGCCATACGTCATAGCCATGCTAAAGCTAGCTATTCAGGAGCAAGAGACATCTATTGGGAAATCTACTGACGATTTGAAATCTTCTATTAACTTTCTCTCAGCTGACACACAAGATATTAAAAGCACCCTGCAGACCACTGTCAGCGGAGTCAGCAAAGCTGAAGAAAATATTCAATTATTTGAAAACAAAGTGCTGGAGCTAGCACGCTACAAAAGGCAGTGGAAACTGCGACTCCGTGGGATGCCCAAAGAAGAGACGGAGGATGTACGGCTTAAAGTGGTGAGGTTTGTCAGAATATAATCCCAAACCACAAAGAAAAACTTATGGAGGTGATTGATTCAGTTTATCAGCTAGGCAGAAAACATCCAACCAAAACATAGCCCCGAGATATCATCATCCAATTCTTGATGCAGCATTTCTGCAACTTGATCTGGAAAATGGCACAAAAAAAAATTTCTGGCTACTTGAAGCAAAGAAATCTCCTGTTCAAAGATCTTTCTGTGAAGGACCGTGAGAAACGGAATCGGCTATGGCCAATAATTCAACAAGCCCGCAAGGATAAGAAGATTGCCTACTTTGTAGGAGGACAAGCTTTTGTGGACGGCAAAGAAATTGAATAAACTGTTTTGTCAGGTCCAACTTGGCATGAAGAAAAATCTCTACTATGTTCTCAGTTAATGCTCAAGGACTGAGGGATATCACTAAGAGAAAAGCTTTATTTCTATTTGCAAAGAATTTTGGGGCTGATTTTTGTTTGCTTCAGGAGACTCGTTCCCTTGATAGTGACTACAAACTAGAAAGCTCAGTGGGAAGAAGACTTGTGGATGGCACATGGAAGTCACCATGCAGCAGGAACATTAACTCTGAGACACAAATTTTATGGTATTATCATCCTCACCGAAACCGACCCAGCTGGACAATTTATTCTCACAGTTATCACTTACAATAATTCTTTTTTTTCTTATTGGTAACATTTATGGCTATAATGCTGAAAGAATGTGCTGATCAGCTCTGCGAGTTGCTGGCCGACATCTTTAACTCCTCATTTACCCTGGCAACAGTTCCCACCTGCCTGAAGACCGCCATCATCATCTCAGTCCCAAAGAGCTCTACAATGGCTGGTCTGAATCTCGTTCCACCACATGTACCACATGTGGTGGAACGACAATAAAGAAACTCTGATTCTGAATGACTACGTGCCAGTAGCCCTCACCACGAAAGTCACTAATGGCTTTGAAAAACTGTTCATGACCCACATCAGGAACAACCATCAACATCAACGAGGATCCTCACCAGTACACATAACACGAGAATCGATCAACAGATGAGGCCATCTCCTCTGTGGTTCACACTGCTCTCACCCACCTGGAGCAGAAGGACTCTCTTCACATCTGCCTTCAACACCATGATCCCCCAAACCCTGATGGTACCCATGATAAGACAGTATAACTGAGACGTAGAAGAAAAAATATCTGTTTTACTTTATAGTTAAATATCAGATACTGTAATTATTTTATTTTATTAAACCGTCTTTACGCTGACACCCTAACCAAAAACAATCAAAAAGAAAATTAAACAAAGTTCACATGTGTGTTCATTCAACCTTTATTTATACAGGCTAGCCTCGTTGAGTCACGGGGACTCATTTACAAGAGGGACCTGTCTCACTCACACCAAACAACCATCCACTCTCACACCTAGGGTCAATTTAGAGTCACCAATCAGCCTAACAAGCATGTTTTTTGGTCTGTGGGAGGAAACCGGAGTACCCGGAGGAAACCCACGCATGCACAGGGAGAACATGCAAACTCCACCCAGAAAGGCCCCGCTCCGGGATTTGAACCGGCAACCTTCTCGCTGAGAGGCAGCAGCTCTACCAGTTGTGCCACCGTGCTGCCCATGTGTGTCACATGTGTGTGATTTGATCTAAGTGTAAATACAGGGTATCAGGCCTAAAGCTGCATTATAAGTTTAGAGAGTTGACATGTGAGACCTCTTCCTCTGTTTAAAGATGGTTTCTCTTGTTTTAAAGAAATACCTTCCTTCACACACACCCACACACACACACGCACACACACACACGCACACACACACACACACACACACAGCACACACACACACACACACACACACACACACACACACACACACCACTTAGCTTTATAAGTGGAACCCCACACACTCTGTTCTTTGAACTGAGAAAGCTCCTTGGATAAGAAGCTAAATGTCTATGGCAAGCCCTTTTAACATTAAATCGTGAAGTCTGACTATCCGTAATTACATTCTAGATATCTAAAAAGGACTTTTGACTAGTCACAATTACATTTTGACTAGTCAGAATGTTAATTTAAGATATCTGTATTTACATTCTGACTAGTCAGAATAGCAATTCAAGATATCTTAAAATGAATTTTGACTAGTCAAAATGTAATTAAAGATATCTTAAATGACGTCACCCAATTCGTCATTTAAAGTGTCAGACATCCATAATGACAATTCAAGATATCTCAAACGTAATTATGACTAGTCATAATGACGTTTTTAGATATCTTTATTAAGAAATTACGCGTAGGACCCGCGGCTGCCACTTAGCTGTTCAAACAGATGCCTGCACAATTTTGGGTGGCTGCAGTGGCGCTAGCTGTTCTGGACTAAATTGTCAGAAAATGTCACAAGTGTTAGCATTAGACAGTGAGGAAAATGGCTGAGTTTCATCTGTTGTTTTTGTTCAGTTCCTGGTTGTTCTTGAGGGGCAAGAAAACAACCTTATCTGTCCTACCATGCCTGCTCGTCTCTGTAATTAGGCAGTGTCTATGAGCAGATTGGCTGGGGGAGTCCACAGGACCTGACTTAACGTTTTTAGATTTTTCTACCTGGATTATTGAGCATGCATCAGGAAAACATATTTATTTCTGTTTACTTAATTTCATATTTATGTTCCAGGTTGAAGGCAGCAGTCCTCTTGTGTAGGTTGTTCCACTCGTGTCTCGTGCATCATCACAGCTTGTGGGTGAATTTCTGCTCTTGTTACATTGAACCATCATTAAATATTTTAGTTGACTGACCACTGGAAAGCCTCAGCCTTGGCTGAATATTTAAGAATCATTATTGCCTCCATTAGAATTAGTTTTTAACTTAGTGTAAATAAAATGTATATTGTATCTTGGAACACAGTCTCTTGTTTACTTGTAAACAAACCCAAGTGCCTTTTCTGTGTATAAATTATGTCCTTGGGTGAAAAGCCTAAGGTGCCGTTGCAGTAAGTTTATAAAATAAAAAATAACATCCAAGCTTGTCACATGTATGTAAACTGTTCTAGTGTTATGTACTTTATTTTAAAGTTTTGAATTATTTTAAACATTCTTCAATTAAAACACACTTGAGCAGCATACTTTTTATTTATTTATTATTATTTGATTGAGTTGAATTGCAAGGAAAACAAGTATAATTTACAACAAATCTAGTAAAAACAAGAAAAAAAACTAACTTTTTAAGTTAACAATTTATAACTGATATCTATAAACTTATAGTGGATTATAGATATTTTTCCCAAATTATGCAATTTCATTTTAAAGAAATTGGCACATTTTTGTATTTTTCATGAGTAACAACTATTTACAGTATTAAATTAAACTATTTACAGTGATTCACACAGCTTGAGACTGAATATTAAAAATACGAAGGAACAAAAAGGTGATTTGTACATTTTATGATACTGCATTGATATAAACACATTGATGGTGTGGCGTAGTGGTAATGGCAGTCGTCCCCCGATCGGAAGGTTGGCGGTTCGAATCCCACTTCCCCACACCACGTGTCGTTGTGTCCTTGGGCAAGACACTTAACCCCGAGTTGCTCCCGGTAGGACTGGAAAGCACCTTGCATGGTAGTCTGCCACTACCGGTGTATGAATGTGTGTAGCATTCAATGTGTGTAGCGCTTTGAGATTTTCACTAATGAAAAGCGCGTTATAAATTGAATTCATTATTATTATTATTATTATTATGGTGTTGAAGTAAAACATGTCCAGTTTAGACTTCATCTGATCAACCAATCATCAATCAATTCATCACGCCATACCCGTTCAACAGTTATTGTTTAGTGGACCCCCTGACCATCTGAGCTGCCAGTGCTGTGGCAGCATACTCCTCCTCTGCAAGCAACACAGAAACAGCTGGCAGTAAGCCTTGGTTGTCGAAGCTGTACCCCTGCAGAACATCTGGACTGCTCCCTGGTTCTGGCCTGTATTTCATCTGACACTTGCAGAGACTGAAGATGCATAAACTGACTGAGTGTGGGCACAAAACACATGTTGGGAAGACTATGCAACGTCGAAGGAAGAGCAGGGAAGTCTGGAGCCATGTGGTGCAGAATGATGCTACGCAGGACTTCTCAGTTGGGCACTGGTTAGACACCAGTCCACCCTGTGGCACAGGCCCACATCTGGATGGTACCAGCTCCAAAGTTGACAGACCATCTACGACAAGAGCAATAAGTGTTTGAGACTCCAGCCGGTGTAGTTTTCCTCCTGATGCCAGGATGTCAGGATCTGGACGTGGTCCTACAAACACACAAGTGACATACCCGGTAATCACAATAAGTTTTGACAAAAGAAACGTACGGTGCAACAGGCATAAAAACATTAACTCAGAGGTTATACCTGTGTACGCTCTGTAAAGCGTGGAGTGCAGACATCTTTTCCCCACAGTTCTGGGCTTTCGCACCACCACCACCATCTTGCTGGCAGGTTCAGGATGGATCCCCTTACAACATAAAAATATGTCAAATAAACTTTTAAATAAATATAAAGGGACAGGTGAACAATTTGGTAGGACACTGTTGGACTGATTTGTGAGAGTTAAAAAAAAAACTTTATTTATGATCTGTATTCACTGGTTAACTGGACATCATTAACCTCACACAGACTCTTCCACTGGTACATTTTCATCTTTAAATCACTTCTTGGTCTGCTGCCCTCATACATCTCCTCCTACATGTCTCTGTGTGAGTGCAGCTACAGCGTGCGCTCTCAGGACATGATTACCTGCAGTGTTCCGTCAGTGAGGACTGAACTTGGAAAAAGGGCCTTCTCCTACTCTGCTCCTGCTTCATGGAATATCTTACAAAAAGATCTGAAGCTCTCGACCTTCACTTCTCTAAATGGCTTTTAAAATCTGTTGGAATCCTGGCAAAAACCAATGCAGACGTGTTCCTGTTACTGATTACTGCTACTGATTTTCTACATCCATTTTATAATGTTTTTGTTAAATATTTTGTTTTTAATTTTGTAAAAAAAAATCTGTATTTCTCTTTTATGTTTGTCTATTGTTGATTGTTTAAGGAAATGTCTACTGTTACTGTTGTCATCATTCTTTAGTTTGTAGCAGGTCGCTCTTGTAAATGAGTCCTCGAGGCTCAATGAGATTAACCTGATGAAATAAAGGTTGAATGAGTGATATAACAGAAAAGGATGTGTTCCACTCTTATTTTATTTATTTACCTTTGTTCTTGGTCTGTGTCATCTTTGTACAGGCCCACATCTGGATGGTACCAGCTCCAAAGTTGACAGACCATCTAGGACAGGAGCGATAAATGTTTGAGACTCGAGCCGGTGTAGTTTTTCTCCCGATGCCAGGATGTCGGGATCTGGACGTGGTCCTACAAACACACGAGTGACATAATCACAATAAGTTTTGACAAAAGAAACAGGCATACTGTTATGTATCCTGAGGAAGCTACCCATGCTGACACCTACAGTTTTTTTGTATATGTTGACTGCAGACAAGTTTTGTTGGTTAATTAGTCTGATTATGATCAGGCTTGTGTGTTCAGCCAGGAGGTCCTCCAGTGACACGCCTATATATATACTTCAGAGTGAGAGTGCTTGAATGCGGAGTGTTGTGAGCTCAGAGTTTGGTTGCTTTGTGCTGAGCTGTTTGGGTACTGTTTGAGTACTGTTTGGGTACTGTTTGAGTACTGTTTGGGTACTGTGGGGTGTTCTCCGCCCGCCCCTGTCAGGAAGTTTGATCTTCTGTCTAGAAGATTGTTGGTGAGTAGCTGATTGCTCATGTTTGGTCCTGACTGTGCTAGATGCACTTAGAAAGTGTCTGCTCATGTGTGCTTGTGAAGTTTGACTGTGCTTGAAGCACTTAGGAATGGTTGCTCATTTTTGGCTTTGCAGTGCTTGGTGCACTTGGTGGCTGTAGGCTGCATTACTGACTTTTGGATCCTGCTCAGAAGAGTGAGGCTGACCTGTGTGGTTTGGGTTAACTTGGTTTAACCAGGAGGTTGTGTAGCTGGTGGTGACCAGCTGTTTGGAGTTTTTTTGTTTGCCTGATGACAGAATGAGATCGGTAGTTCAGTTCTCGGTTTTCTTTTACCCCTAGAGTCCCCTTTGGTTAGGTAGTCCGTCATCAGACAGGCTTCGACGGCCCTGTTTTTATGGGTTGGCCCTGCGCTGGTGACGTTATATTCTTTTTGGCTGACTCACTCTTGTCCACCATTTATTTGAACTTTTGTCTATTTTTGCTCCTTTTTGTTGCCCTGTGCCAGAAGACGGTGCACTCCGCACCTGGAGGGAGGAGTCGGGCAGTTTTCAATAAACCTTTTTATTTTACATTCTGCCTTCTTGTGTCCTTTGTCCATTTAATGTGTTCGGCCCGAGCCAGCCGTAACATATTTTGGGGCCTCGTCCGGGATCTTGAATCCTTTTTGACTCCTTGTCTGGATCTTGGATCCTTCTTCTCCTTTTGCTCCTTGTCTGGATCTTGAATCCTTTTTTACTCCTTGTCTGGATCTTGAATCCTTTTTGAGCCCTTGTCTGGATTTTTGAATCCCTTTTGAGTCCTTGTCTGGATTTTTGAGACATTGAGTTGTTTGTTCTGGTTTTGAGCAGACATTGAGTTTTTTGTGCTTAAAATATTGAGAGTGTGGTGAAGTCTTTTGAAGCCAAGTGTTTTTGGACCGCAGTTAAATAATTGCTCCTTTTTTACATTTGGTGTGTGTTGACAGCTGTGTGCTGTAGTTTGCACTCTCTCTGGAGCTGACAGGACCAGCTCCTGGTTGCTGATTGAGCTGAAACACGCAGCTGTGTGTGTGTGTGTTTTTGGATTGTGCTGCGTTCAAATGCAGCTGTGATTTTGCTGTTGTTTACAGTGAAAGTCATTAGAAGAGGGGTACAGCTTAAAAGCTGTTTGTGTCCACATCATGGTGTTCAATTTAAAGAAATTTATTGAACAGCCCACGGTGCAGGTCTTTGCTGACTGCACTATAGAACAAATGTTGAGTGTGGCAGAACACTTCAACATTGATATAAGAAGCCGCATTCATGAAAAACATTTTAAAGGTGAACTGTTGACTAAATTATTTATGCTTGACATTTTTCCTGAGGTAAATGATACAGAGCGTCTAAAGGAAAAGGAAAATGAAGCTGCTTTAAAAAGAAAACATGATGAACAAATAAGGAAAGAAAAAGAGCTTATTTTAGAGCAGTTCGAAATTAAAAAAAGAAACTTAATGATTAAACGCCAAGCTCTCTTGAAAGAACAAGAGCTTGGGCAACGGAGACTTCAAGCTGCTCTGGATGAAATTAAGCGTCTTCAGGAACAAGAGGATTTGGAACGGCTGAGAAGGCTGACAATTCAACATTCCTGTCCCACTGCCTGTCATCCGGTGGTAACTGCACCAGTGCTTTGCACTCAAGCAGGTGAGCTACCACACGCATGTCCTAACTTTGATGCATCATCTGTGTCTATGCGGGTGCCTCTCACACCTCAACAGAAGGGGGCGCCTTTAGAACATCAACCGGAGGAAGAAGAGGATGAGTTTGTTTTGAGTAATAGCTTCCTGATGGACTGTGAAGAAAAACCGATTCCAGTGGAGGAAGTGAAACTCTTGCTTCATCTTCAGGAAGAAGATGACGTCGATCTCAGTGACTGTTTTTTACAGTTGTTTGACACTGAACTACTCCCAGTTCAGTCAAGTGAGGACCTGAAGATCTCAGAGGAGGTGAAGTCACACGCAACAAAACCTCCTGCTCTTTCTTTTCCCGTTCCAGCCACCGTGAAGAATGAGAGAGTATTGATGGACTATGTGAGACCATTGATTAGAACTGCAGCAGAACATGCTTTATTTTTGCTTGTGAGAGATGACAAGCTAGAGCCTTGTATTGGAAGTATTGTGCATGATTCTGCATCTAACACACTTTTCTGTATTTACAGAGTAGCTGAAATCAAAGCTGCTAAAACTGACAAAAAGGTGTTGTTACAGCCGACCAGAGAGAGCTGTCCAGTACTGACCAGTACTGAAGTGGAGGAGAACAGCTGCCCTCTGTCTACAAATGAGAGACAACGCTCTTGTTTTCTGATTAACCTCATCAAACATGGTGTTGGTGTTTGGCGGGTTGATAAGCAAAAGCTTTTTAGGATACAACCAGACCCAAGACGTCGTTTTGGTTTTAGAACCTTTTGAGTACCCTGCCCCAACTTGCCTTTTTTGTATGGTGTTATGTAGCCGGTGTCCCCACAAGACTACATTTTCCCCCCATACAAAACACTGGTGGTGGAGGTGTTATGTATCCTGAGGAAGCTACCCATGCTGACACCTACAGTTTTTTTGTATATGTTGACTGCAGACAAGTTTTGTTGGTTAATTAGTCTGATTATGATCAGGCTTGTGTGTTCAGCCAGGAGGTCCTCCAGTGACACGCCTATATATATACTTCAGAGTGAGAGTGCTTGAATGCGGAGTGTTGTGAGCTCAGAGTTTGGTTGCTTTGTGCTGAGCTGTTTGGGTACTGTTTGAGTACTGTTTGGGTACTGTTTGAGTACTGTTTGGGTACTGTGGGGTGTTCTCCGCCCGCCCCTGTCAGGAAGTTTGATCTTCTGTCTAGAAGATTGTTGGTGAGTAGCTGATTGCTCATGTTTGGTCCTGACTGTGCTAGATGCACTTAGAAAGTGTCTGCTCATGTGTGCTTGTGAAGTTTGACTGTGCTTGAAGCACTTAGGAATGGTTGCTCATTTTTGGCTTTGCAGTGCTTGGTGCACTTGGTGGCTGTAGGCTGCATTACTGACTTTTGGATCCTGCTCAGAAGAGTGAGGCTGACCTGTGTGGTTTGGGTTAACTTGGTTTAACCAGGAGGTTGTGTAGCTGGTGGTGACCAGCTGTTTGGAGTTTTTTTGTTTGCCTGATGACAGAATGAGATCGGTAGTTCAGTTCTCGGTTTTCTTTTACCCCTAGAGTCCCCTTTGGTTAGGTAGTCCGTCATCAGACAGGCTTCGACGGCCCTGTTTTTATGGGTTGGCCCTGCGCTGGTGACGTTATATTCTTTTTGGCTGACTCACTCTTGTCCACCATTTATTTGAACTTTTGTCTATTTTTGCTCCTTTTTGTTGCCCTGTGCCAGAAGACGGTGCACTCCGCACCTGGAGGGAGGAGTCGGGCTGTTTTCCAATAAAACCTTTTTATTTTACATTCTGCCTTCTTGTGTCCTTTGTCCATTTAATGTGTTCGGCCCGAGCCAGCCGTAACACATACAAACATTAACTCAGGTTATGTTCGCTCTGTAAAGCGTGAAGTGCAGACATCTTTTCCCCACAGTTCTGGGCTTTTGTACCACCACCTCGCTGCAGGTTCAGGATGGATCCCCTTACAACATAAAAAATATGTCAAATAAACTTAGAAATAAATAAATGTAAATGAGCAATTTGGTAGGACACTGTGGGACAGATTTGTGAGAGTTAAGATTTTTACGTAACTTGCAAATACTACTACAGTACCGGTAACTGATAGTGGTTGAGCCTGCATTTTTGATACCACCATTTATGATATAACAGAAAATAATGTGTTCCACTCTTATTTTATTTATTTACCGGTACCTTTGTTCTTGGTCTGTGTCATCTTTGTAAATCTCGAGTTCAGGCCAGTGCAGGAGGAACATTTGGCAGCTTAAAAAAAAAAAAGAAGTTGTTACAATTCCTTTATCAGCTGCAAACCTACAGAAATAATCTAAGAAATCAGCTTTTTCTTTTTCAACACCCAGTGAGATCTAAAACAGATCAGAACTGTTTTGAGCACACATATATATATTAATACTTGTTATAACATATTTAGCTTTAAACAAGTAATAGACTGTATATATTGATTCACTTAAAGCTGCAGTATGTAGCTTTTTTTATGAACATATTTCTTCACTCTGTCACTACCTCCTGACAGACTGATGTTAGCCAGGTAATCTCTGAAAAAAAAAAAAAAAATATTGTCCCCTTGCTTCTCCAGGTGGTAAATAAGCATTTCTAAAAAGAAAAGGTGACCCGCCATTTTCCAGCCAATAAAAACAGAGTTTGTAACCAGCCAATAAAAACAGAGCTTGAATTTGAATCAGCCAATAAAAACAGAGCTTGAATTTGAAATTCAACAGACCACAAGGGGGCAGAGCCACATATGGCTCTGAGGGGGAGGGATCAGAATGCTTTGCCTGTTGAAAATATTTCTAAGTGCTGCAGTTCTACAGAAACTGCATACTGAACCTTTAACACATCATTTACTGTATAGAGTATACACAGCACGCTACACACACACACAGAGTGATGGAAAGTAACAAAACCTGCAAAGTGCAGCTTTGTTCTCTTTTAGTGATATTTCTTTATTTCTGTTAAGAAGAAAGCATTTGAACATTACATGGACACAAACATATTTTTGGCACTAATGGAACCTCATAAAAAATACAATATACATTTTTATACCATATCTGTCTCAAATATTCCAAATAATTTATCACATTAAATTGGGCTTTTTTACACTGTTTGTATGTTGCAGCAGGAGCTAACGGTTAGCTCGCTAAGCTAGCTTCGTTTTTTCTTACCTTGAAAGCTGTGTGTCTGCTACTTCCTGTTGTAGTGAAAAAGACGTCGGTTTTAAAAAGTCTTCTTGTTGTAAAAAGTCTTCTTGTTGCAAACAATAAATCATCCGTGTTTTTAATTCATGTCGAGCACGAGCTGCTTGGTACAAACCGTGTTAAAAACACAGCAGGCGTTGTGTTGGACAGACCTGACATGGGTCCTCCTGACAAGATTTAGCGGACCTATTTCCGCCTGCGTAAAACTGTGTCATTGTGACTAGTCAAAATTATAATTCAAGATATCTCGTACGTCATTCTGACTAGTCATAATGTGAATTCTAGATATCTTAAATAGAAACGCCGTCTACATGATAAAATATTTAAGATATCTTGAATTCATTTAAAGATATCTTAAAAGGAATTTTGACTAGTCATAAGTACAGTTCTAGATATCTGAAATTGATTTATGACTAGTCATAATAGCTATTTAAGATATCTTGAATTACATTTTGACTAGTCATAAATACATTTTGACTAGTCATAAATACATTTAAGATATCTTAAATGATGATGTAATTTAAGATATCTGTAATTGTAATTATGACTAGTCAAAACTAAATTTGAGATATCTTGAAAGCAAATTATGACTAGTCAAAATTAACTTAGAGATATCTAGAATTGTATTTACGACTAGTCAAAATTCATTTCAAGATATCTTAAATTGAAGCCTCCATTCAACTCAATGGAAAATCTGACGTCATTTTGACTAGTCAGAATGTAATTAGAGATATCTCAAATACGAATTTTGACTAGTCAAAATGTAATTCAAGATATCTTGAATAGCTATTATGACTAGTCATAATTCAATTTCAGATATCTGGAATTGAAGTGCCGTGAATCCGATTTAATGTTAAAAGGGCTTGCCATAAAATGTCTTCTGTTACAAATAACATTCAGTTGTTTTTTTGTCTTGAACTTTTATAAATACAGCACAGTTCTGCAAAAACCCGAGACTGGGCCTGACATTCATGTTCCAACAAGGACTGTGAGCTCTCAGTTTCTATGCAAACCCACCCACACAGAGCAGTATTTGCAGTTTGACTCCCATCACCCTCTGGAGCACAAGTTAGGAGTCATCAGGACTCTGTACCACAGAGCAGACAGCGTCCCCACTAACTCAGGAGACAGACAGAAGGAGAAATCACACACAAAACAGGCTCTAGAGCAGGTGTCGAAGTCAAATACACTGAGGGCCAAAAAAACAAATTTGCTACAAGCCAAGGGTCGGACTGGTTCAATGTTGATTATAAGAGGGTGATATACTGGTAATAATTTTTTTTCTTCTTTCTACACTCTTTTCATTCAGCGTTTTCTTTTTGATGAATTTGTTTTATTTTGTCTCTTTTGAATGAATGAATAAATGAATTAAATAAAATATTAAATTGCTTTACATCTGCTAAGTCCTTGGCATAAATCAACACAGACATGTTCTGGCTTTTAGTATTTTACATTGTTTTATAATGTAGCTGTTTATGTTTCGTTTTGTTTTTTTAATACAGTACAGTATTCTTGTGATTTTTAATTAATATGCTTTTTTATGATTGTTTAATGTTGGCTGCAAGTATCAAGCTGTGAAATCCTTCATTTTCTACAGCTGACAGCTGTTGGTCATTAATTATGATGAAGTTTAACAACTTCTCGATGAACATTTGAGCTCCGTGGCTTCAGCGTTGTGTTTTTATTGTTCAATCCGGGGCGGGCGCTCTGATTTTGGTCAGCCGCTCTCCGCCTGTCCCTCCTACGAGACCGTCAGACAGCGGGTTGGACTGACCATTTTTGGTTCTGATATCGCCATTTTTCATTTTGGCCAAAAAATGGTGCAGTACCACTTTTGTCCGCTAGGGGGCCACTTCCAGACCGTTTCTAGCTCATGTGTCCGAAAAAAGCCTCCTCTGGTCGGACTGACTCTGTCGCTGCCCGCCTCCTGCTCTGGATGTAGATACATTAGCTGTGACGTTAGCTGTTTTTTTTAGCAATATGTGACTCATAAACCACACCGCAGATTTTCTTGAAACTTACAGAGCGTAATTATTTGGTGGTCATTTTCACACTGTTAGCTGTATTAGACATTTGAGATTAAATTAAATTTTTTATAATTTATTTTAGTTGCGCACAAGACGGTTTTGGAAGAAGTCAAACCGAAACAAATTATAATCTAGCAGATTTGACCATTTCGTGAATCGGTTAAGCTCAGAAACCCTTGTGCTATAAAGTCAGCTAAGAAATTTTTTTTTCTCGCAAAATAATAATTGTTTTTTCCGTGTTAATCTTGTGAAGTTCTTCGTGCTCGCTCGCTTCTGTGGCCGCCATTTTAAGCAGGGCAAATGAGGCGCTGACGCGTCGCGTAGCGGTGACGCATAATAGATGCGAGTTGTACGCCGAAGCGTGTTATTTACGGATTTTTCCAATTTATTGGCAATAATTGAACAAAGCGTGTTGTACACAGGAGCGTGTTATAATCCGACAAATACGGTAGATTCAAAACAAGTCTGCATTCTGCAGTGTGCATGTGCTCACCAGCATGATGAAAGGCCACCCCCCACGGCACAGTGCGCTGCAGGGTGGGCTCTAAACCTGTTGGAGTTCACCTCAGCTGAGCCATAACATCCACCTCCTGATTCAGATCCACCAGCTGAGGCTGAGCTTCACCCAGAACATCTGGAACAAACACAACACAATTAGAGCTTTTTGATACGTTCTATTCAAAAACAATACCCAGCTCAAAGCAAACAAGAGTACCACATACAGCGTACTACACACCTGTCAACAAACTATTAGACAGAAAAACAACAAGCTGTATAATGACCTAGAAAAGCAAAGACGTTGTATAACCTTTGACCTTTATTTCTGACCTTAACCTTAGAGCTGGGGTGATGGAATGTGTGTGTGACATGCTGCTTAATGTTGGCACAAATGTGTATGAAGTTTCTTTAAATGATCTTCAGCAGATCAGAAGTTATAGGCGAAACAAGAGAAAGTTTACAGATGTGCAGACGGAGACTATACAATAACACGTTGGCCTTTGACGGGCTTATGAAAGCTTGCAGAAACATACGCAGTCGTTTCACCAAGTTTGTTTTCATTCAGTCAATTCTGAATATTGTAAAGTGCATGATGTCCTTCATGTTTTAGTCTCACTCCTACCAGTTTGTCTGAGGTTAAAGAACTCTCTAGAGATGATGTCTGCCAGTTTTTCACACCAGTTCTTTGAGGGACACAACAGGAGCACAGAGTGGCCTTCTCTCACCGTCTCATGACACAAACTCACTGTGTGTTCATCATCGCTCTTTAAACACAAAATAACAAGCGTCATATTAATGGTTATTAGAGTAAGACCATCAAAAAACACATTTAACCACAATTAAAATAGTTGTCATGCAATATAAAATGTAAACAAAGCAGAAAGCTGTCATTTATTTTGTTTGTCCTTTATACTGTACTTTGTCTAACTGAAAACACATTTTTATGAATGCACATTTATTGATGCCTGCAATCAACTTTAAAAAAAATTTTTTTTAAATTAGTGTGTGTATATATATATATATAT
>JBBPBX010035066.1:19785-32259 GCA_038048925.1 Garcialebias charrua
AGCAGACTGCTTTGAATTAACTTCATCACAGAGCTCTAACATAATTACTTTTACTTTAGAGCGACAGTCACATTTTGTTTAATTAAAATAAAACTAACACCAGTATGCAATAGGACACGGTTTTAAACATAAACTAACATATTATAAATCACATTTAGTCCGACTAAAAGATCCTAAATGTCCATGACAGCTAGTAGCTAGTTAGCTTCCCTGTGCTAACAGCTACTGAGGGTTTAGCGCAGCAAAAATGTCCACACTGGACTGGAGGTAAAACACTGAGCGAGTTCATGCTCGAGCTCCCAGCGTAGAAAACTAAAGCTGAAAGCAGCAAACATGACCGGAGCTTCACAGCATCTGACATCTTCACTTGAAATGTTGTTTTTTCACTGCACTTCCTCACTATTTGACCAGGAGGCGACTGAAGAGAACAGGTGTTTCAACGTGCATTCATTTATTAATTATTTAACGGCACAATTGGACCAAAGCTTTTTATTTTATATGTGAATGACTTGGTAAATGTGTCAGGACTCCTTAAATGTGTACTTTTCGCTGATGATACCACTTTTTTCTGTTCAGGTGAAGATATAGAACAAATGTTAGAATTGATAAAGACAGAATTTGTCAAGATACAAACTTGGTTTAAAATAAATAAATTATCATTAAATCTAGAAAAAACTAATTACATGATATTCGGTAATAAAAAGAAAACTGTTGATGTTCCACTCAAAATTGAGGATGTTGAGATTTGTAGAGTGAATGAGGTGAAGTTTTTGGGTGTTATCATTGATGACAAACTGACATGGAAACAACACATAAATTCTGTAAGAATAAAAATAGCTAGATCGATAGCAGTACTGTACAAAGTCAGAGACCTATTGAATGATAAAGCTCTGTATTTGTTGTATAACACAATCATTGTTCCACACTTAATCTATTGTATTGATGTTTGGGGGAAAGCGTGTAAAACAATCACAAAGCCTATTTTTGTATTACAGAAAAGAGCTGTAAGAATTATCACTAGAAAGCATTACCGTCATCCATCAAGTACATTATTTTATCAACTAAAATTATTGAAGTTCCATGATTTGGTAGACTATAATATTTTATCAGTTATGTATAGAGCTCAAAATAATGCATTACCTTTAAATATCCAAATGCACTTTGTTAAAAGACAAAGTTGTTATAATCTTAAGGGAACAGAGTTGTTTGTAAAACCACAATTCAGAACCAGTTTGAAGGGACGTTCTACCTCAATCCAGGGAATTAGATTATGGAATGGCTTGGAGAATGTAGTTAAAAATGCCAAGTCAATGTTTACATTTAAAAAAATGATCAAAACAAATGTGTTAAAAAAATATATGTGAAATAACGTAATGTGTATTGTATTAGTTAGAAAATTAGAAAGAGTTAGTCATTTTGTACTGTTAGTTAGAAAATTAAAAAGAGTTAGTAATTTTGTACTGTTGGTTGAAGAATATTATTGTTTAACCTGACTGTTGGAAAAAGTTGGTTGAAGATTATTATTGTTTACATGGTTTGACTACTGTTGTTTAATCTGATTGTTGGAGATAAGGGGCAGATATAATAAGATTTATTCTTCTTTCTGCCACCTTTCATTTTTTTACATTTTGTACACTATCATTATGAGATTGCCTTGTATTGTTTCTTTTGTAAAAAAATGAACAAATTTAATAAACATAAACATAAACAACAATAACGGCTGCAATACACCGAAGATACAGCAGATGGCAGCATAACAAAGCTCTCCCATTAACAACCATTGAACAAATTACTGCTTCATATTTCAACAGCGACAAACAACCGCATAACGTTGTTATGACATTGATGACGTCACGCAGCGCTTCCATTTCCCAGCATGCATCTGTTCATCAATAGCTAAAACAGTAGAAAATTTGTTGAAAATAAGAGCTTACAGTTTCAAAATTATGCTAAATGGTTCAAAATGGTGCGGACATTCTGTTTTTTCCGTCTCTATTTAATTTTATTGCAGAATTTTTTTGGTCGGAACCGTAAGTGTGAGTTGCTTTGAAAAATAGGGGCATAAATACCACTCAATGTTTTCAGTGTAATATGTTCGGGATGGCTGTTGTGACAGGTTAGGGATGAAAGGGAACAGTGGCTAGTATCACCATGAAGTTAGTACTATCAGTACTACGTCTGGCTCGAGCCAGACCACAGTGGGTAGTGGTCTCAGGTAATGTATTTCAAGATGCCAGCATGGTATGGAAAACCACTGGATGTCAATGTGACATTTCCAAGATTAGTTAAGCGCGCAAAGATCGACACCATCCCGAACATTTTTCACATTAATTTTTTGCCATGAAGTATTTTTGCTGAAAAAATAAAATAAATACTGTATATAATATATATACAGGTTATATAGATACATTCACATTAAGTTTTTTTCTTAAGTTTTTGCTAATTTCCCATTTGTTTGCATTGAACTGCAGCCCTGAGTGTTTGAAAACCAGTGTATTTCCTATAAAGCCAGCGGCATTTGCCTTTTAGTTTTTTACATCATTGAATTCGGATTATTTTCTGCATACTGTATTTATTTCAATCCAAGCGTTTCCATAAGCATCTTATGAATCCTTCATATAAGTAAAATGCAGCAGGTCGACGTTTGACCTGGATGGCTCAGTGGATGCGCATTGGGTTACCACTCCAAACACTCTCTCGATGGGTGTTCAATCCTGACTGATGAAGTCTTCTGGATGGAAGACCAAACGTTTCTCCCTTATAGAAACTGGTCCAGATGAAATGATTTAACCTTCTTTAATTATGACTGAGCCTACCTTATTCAGATAATACTTTATTTGTAGTTTGAACTAGGTGTAGTGGCTAAGGCTTTTGACTTGGGACCCGAAGGACGCGGGTTCGCGCCCCGGCCACTACACACCTTGGGGTGTCTATGAGTGCACACCTAATTCTCCAGCTCCCCGAGCGCTGACTACGGCTGCTCGCTGCACCACCTGGTGGTGGTTGGGTTAAAGGCAGAAGACCAATTTCGTCTGTCAAGTATGGGAAACATACACAGATGACAAATGTGACAAATTATTATTATTATAACTAACTTAAAATATATATATTATTTCACAATTTGTGCGCTTCAAAGTTCATTTCAGTATGATTCCTGATCAGCACTTTATATTTAAAAAATTCTTCACTGGGACTCAGTGATCAAATGGTGAACAGCTCCTCACTGTGTGTGTACATCTCTCAATCGTTCATTCAGACAATCAGACATGGGTTTTATCTCAGTTCAGTTTTTGTTGTTTCACTGTAAAGCGTCCATTCAGTTCATGGATATTTGTATTGTGTGTGTCCAGAAGACCTCAAGCAGCACTTTCAGCCAAGGGCGTAGATTTCATCTCATTATTGGGGGGGACCATAAACAGGGAAATTTTTTAAGAGCAATTTTGGGGGGGAGTGAAATGTAATGCAAAATGTACAGAGGGAAGTTTATCCAAACTGCATGCATATACTATGCAGAATAATCAGCAATAATATTGATTTAAATGGCATGTATTTAGTAGTCTTAATACTACTATTAATCAGTACAATAGTGACACTCATTACTCTTATAAAAAATTTTATGTGTTCAATCTTTGCCACTTGTCAAAATGACAAGTGGCAAAATGAGAATTTTGCAAAATAGGTCCCCTCTAAATATTGTTTAAATTTCTGTTTGGCTTGTATTCATAGATTGCTGTGGTCAGTGTCACTGATAATCTGGTACAACATCTTCCCAAAATCTTAAAGCTTAAAAAGAAAACAGTTTTCAAGGAGAAGAAATACTTTAATGCAGGGGTCACCAAACTTTTTGAGACTGAGAGCTACTTCAGTGGGACCAAGAGGCACAAAGGTCCACTTGTTCGTTCCAAACAAATTTGCATGGTTCAACTTTAATTATAGTATTAATAATAATACATTTACATACATGTGAATATATGACTGCCTGATCACATCTGATCTGGTCTGTATTATTAAAGACTCCACACAATGATTTAGCTTGGTAAATATGATCAATTATTATTGATAATTACCAGTAGTGATTAGAACTCTCAATCAAGAACTTGAGTCCTCAGTTTGAATAATTTTTTGGCTCTTCTGTGCAAATGTAAATTGTTCTTAGCTTTGACTGGGAGTGTGGATGGTTGTTTGTCTCTTTGTCTGTCTCTGTGATGGACTGGAGATCTTTCCTGGGTGTCTCTGGGACAGACTGGAGACCTGTCCTGGGTGTCCCTGCCTTCACACAAAAGCAGCTGAGATTGGTTCCAGTCCTAAACAAGGGGGCATAATGGATTACTTATTAACTGATATTTAAACATAAAACACTATTTCTTTTATGTTAAACTCAGTCTGTAACATTTGAAATTCATTGTATTTTATAAATATTTTATTAACTGTTTTGTAGAAATGAACACGTTTGAAACATTCATTCAAAATATGCCTTTGTAGTATTTTTTAAGAACCTATTAAGAATAAAATCTTCCAGTTGCAGATACAAAATATCAATAATGTAATATAATAAACAGTGACTTTTTTATTAATCATGTGACATAAGTATTGATCCTCAACATTTTTTATAATAATAATTTATTTATAAAGTCCTTTAAAACAACCACAGCTGCAACAAAGTGCTACACATATAAAATAATTTTAACTAACCATCACATCTTCTCTACTCTTTTTAAATTAATTATCTTTCACATATTTTATCATTACTTCTTTCAAGAGCTCCACACCTGAAAATATGATGAATGTGAATCCATCCTGCTCAAAGCTGCGCTGACATTCTTCTGTCTGTTGTGAGCCAGTTAGCATTGAAGCTAGCGTGTTAGCTGATGAAGTGTCGCTCCTCGTTGCGTTTTGCTGTTGCTACAGCCACTAATGAGACACAGACACACTTGTCTTTCAACACTGTAAAATACCTTTTCCTCCCAGTCACTGTCACCAATGTTTAAATAAAGGTTGAATGAAAAGTAGATACTTACTGGAAGTTTATAGTTTGTGCTGCAACTCACTCCCACCCAGCGGCTCCGCGCCAGAGCCCGGAGCCTGTGACTCCGGTGCTTTTGTTGTTCCTTGTAAACATTGGACTAAACCATTTGCCAACAGAGAAGGGGGGGGCACACAAAATTTCCTTTTTTTCTTAGAATAATGGCGGATTTCTCTCTTTTTTTGCCTTTTTATATTTATATTGTTTAAAGACACGGTTTCCTTTATTGAATTATTGGGGGGACAGATCTATATTTCCCCAAGGGGGGTCCGGACCCCCCGACCCCCCCAGGATCTACGCCTATGCTTTCAGCCCCTCTGCATTTTGCTGGCTGTGCTAGATTTTCAGGCGCACAGTTTCCTTGAGCTTTTTGTGCCATTGTTCAGTTCAGTCATTCTGTATTTTCCGTTCCTCAACGTCTGTTTTGTGTGAATGTGAAGAAGACGAAGGAGATGATTGTGGACTTCAGAAGGAACAAACACACCCACACCCCACTGTATATAGGTGGATCTGCGGTGGAGGTGGTCTCCAGCTACAAATACCTGGGTGTACACTTGAATGATAACCTCAGCTGGAGCAATAACACCACCAGCCTGATCAAGAAAGGTCATCAGAGACTCTACTTCCTCAGACGGCTGAGACGAGCCGGTCTGAGAAGCTCAGTCCTCACCTCGTTCTACAGGTGTGCAGTGGAGAGCGTCCTGTGCTCCAGCATCAACGTGTGGCATGGAGGCTGCACAGTTGCAGAGAGAAAAGCTCTACAGAGAGTGGTGAAGGCTGCACAGAAGTCTGTGGGAGTCAGTCTCCCCACCATCACAGACATTTACACCTCCAGATGCAGAAAAAGAGCCACCTGCATCATGAAAGACCTCACTCACCCAGCACACTCACTCTTTGCACCACTCCCCTCGGGACGGAGGTTGAGGAGCATCAAATGTAGAACCACTAGACTGAGAAACAGCTTCTACCCTGAGGCTGTCAGACTCATGAATAAATAAATAATAAGAATAAACACTGCAAAATGTCACATCATACTGATACTGTACTGATCTGTTTCTTGTTGCTGCGTTCATCTGTGACCATCTGCTCATGTTCGTGCTGCTGTTTATAATGATGTTTTTCTACTACATTAGGGCTTAGTGTATTACTAGCTGATGTGATGTCTCTCTTAGTTAATCCTAGATGTTATTATTGTATTTCTCTTGCATTTGTTGTTGGATGTAACTGGGACCCTGTGTACATAATCTCGTTTTCAACACATGTACTACATGCGGTGCAAATGACAATAAATTCTCTCTGACTCTGACTCTGACTCTGTTTTGCTGTCATGACATGACAGCTTGTTCAGGTTGTCAGAGACATATCCAGCAAGAATCAGTGTCACCACAGCTAATAATCAAATGACAAGATCCTTCATCAGTTCACTTAATCATGGTGCATACCGAAACATATTTTTTATTTGTTTTAAAGAAAATCATCAACTTTATTTATTTTTTAGTTTGTAATTTTGTCTATTTTATGTATTCCTAATATAAATAAGCATTCTGTATTTGATTAATTTTAGCTTTGTGTATTTGGGTCAGAAGGATCTAATTAAAGTTAAAAAAAGTTTTTCTGTCACAGAAGACACAAAGCTATGAAAAAAATGTTTTTTTTAGTCTTGACAACTTACTTTGAAGTCTGCTTATTATTGTTTTTTCATTATTTGTTTGTTTAACTATACAGTATTCATTATTCACCAAAACTGTTACCAAAAAGTGAAGTTAAAAAGTAAATGCAGATCTTTGCTTCTCTGGGCCATTGCTACATACAGGGAGTTCCCGACCTACGGCAACTCCGACTTACGAACGCACTGTAAATTTTATTTTATTTTTAAATAAATGAATACGTGAATACATGTACAGTACTGTACAGTCACCAAGCACNGCCAGCATTTGCCTTTTAGTTGTTTTACATCATTGGCTTTGGATTATTTTCTGCGTACAGTATTTATTTCAATCCAAGCGTTTCCATGAGCATCTTATGAATCCTTCATATAAGTAAAATGCAGCAGAAGTTTAACCTGGATGGTTCGAATCATCAACTCATTCAAGTTGACAATATTTTAACATATTTTTTTATTTGTTTTAAAGAAAAACCTCAACTTTATTTATTTTTTTTTAGTTTGTAATTATGTCTATTTTATGTATTCCTAATATAAAGAAGCATTCTGTATTTGATTAGTTTTAGCTTTGTGTATTTTGGTCAGAAGGATCTAATGAAGGTTAAAAAAAAGTTTTTCTGTCACAGAAGACACAAAGCTATGAACAAATGTTTTTTTTAGTCTTAACAACTTTGAAGTCTGCTTATTATTGTTTTTTCATTATTTGTTTTTTTAACTATATTCATTATTCACCTAAACTGTTACCAAAAAGTTAAGTTAAAAAGTAAATCTACGCAGATCTTTGCTTCTCTGGGCCATTAATACATATTGCAGTAATGCTGTTTGTCAATGAGCGTGTAATTTGCCATATGTCGTTCTCTTGTTTAAAGTGATTTTTAGCGTCGTTCGTTCCTTTGTTCTTGCTCAATTTCAGCAAAAGTGGAGACTGAGGGTTCCAAATAAAAATAAAAACTTCAGGTAATCTTAATGTCAATGTGTCTTGGTTGTTATAAATATTAAGATCATCATGTGTAGATTCCTTTTTTCCATCATAAATGGAACATTGTTGTCCATTTCTGCAGATTGCAGAGAGGATCCTTTTAAAGTGACAAATCATGTTTAGACATTTGGCTCCACCTGCTGATACCAACATTTCAATTTGCCATCTACAATTTTATATTTTAGTTTTAAATGGCAGATATATTTTCTGCACTAATGGAACACATCTGTATTTGTTTTCTCACTACAAGATCCAGTTAAATTATTTTGGGTAAAATAATTAAAACTTAACTATACAAACAATCACAAGGTCCAGTAACTGCATGAAAGAGATCCACCAAGGAAAAATAATTTTGGCACACAGTTATTTTATTTAATTGACTTCACTAGAAATAATGAACATGTTATTCGTATTATCCAGTATTCATTGTGGAGCCACCATACATAAAGATGTGAGCAGTCACAGTAAATGTTGCTACCATATTAGTACAATCACAACTTTCAGAAACTTTTTAATTACTGAAATGTGACGAAAATCATCTTTGTTATCTAAACAACTTCTTTAAAACTTCACACAGTAATTATTCTTTACTCAAGTTAATTTCTCCGGTCATTTGTGTTTGTTAAAAGAAACCATTTTTACTCAGCTGTCCTTTTTTCATGTCTCAGAAACATGTGAACATGTTAATAATTTCATACATTACACGTGCCAAGAAAGCCAGTATTAATGAAAGGCATATCTTGATAAGATTATTTCTTCTGCTAATTACTGTATTCTACCCAGTACTTTTTCCACAGTAACAAAAACAAAACCAGATCAATGTTAACTAACTCTGGATAACTTTCTTTTCAGGAACACATCCAGTCTGGTTTTAGGAATACTGGGCCATGGGATGATCAGACCAGGGAGGCAGGCTGGACAGTTTCTCCTCAGTGGCTGATTCGATGGGCCATCCCCAGGATTTGAAGAATCCGGTCAGATCCATGTTCACAGTTTGAGAGAACGTCTCAGCGTACAGGTTCATCTTTCCTTTGTTGTCATTGGGAAAGTTGCTCATGTTGTGGTAGGCAGCAAACAACTTCATAAAGGCATCCCAACCAAACTTTTCCTGGAGCTACAAGGACAGAAGCAAACAGTGACAGAATATCTTACCACACATATTCACTTAGTAATGGCTTTGTATCATAGTCTATCTCCTAGTTGTCTGGTGTTTCTGTGTTCTGTCTGTTTGTGTTTAACCCTGCCCTCTGTGTTTCAGCCCTTTGTGTTTCTGTGTTCTGTCTACTTGTGCTTAATTCAGCTTTTTGTTGTGTTTCAGTCTTTTGTGTTTAATCTAGTCTTTCATGTTTGTTTAATTCATTCTTCAGCTCTTTGGTCCTCCTGCTTGTGCTTTCAGTATTTCATTCTGCTTTCTGTGTTCCTGCTCCTGTCTCACCTGTGTCTTGTCTTAATCACCACAGGTGGATGTCGTGTGTAATCAGTGTCTGTGTATATATTCAGCTCCTCTTCCTATTGTCAGTGAAGAGACACCTGTGAGGAGGAAAGGAGTGGAGAGCAGGAGACCGAACAAACATACTGCGAGTACAAAGTGCATTTTAAAGCTGTTTTTGGCATAATCAAGTTTGTGAGTGGATTAAGATGGCTAGCAGTAGTGGGGGTAAAAAGGGGTTAAATACAGGAAAACAATATCTTGAGGTTGAAGAAAACGGTGTTGAAATTAGGAAAATAGTAATGATGGAAAAATGTAAAGTTATTTTGAGATTTAAGAAAGGTCAGGGTTTGATTGGTTTAAGCCCTATTTATTTTTCAAATGGATTAAAGAAAGCTGTTGGAGATGTCGAACTGGCTAAAGTGTTATGGGATGGTAACCTACTTCTCATTTGTATAAATGATGAACAAAAGAACAAGGCTTTGGACTTACAGTGTGTGGTAAGGTAGTACTGGACAGAAAGATTGTGGGGGAAGTGAGAGGATCAAGAGGAGTGATATCAGGGATCCTGTAGGTGAAAACTTGGAGGCATTGAAGAAGATAATAAACGGGGGAGAAATTACAGATATAAAACGTTTAGCAGCTTATCGGAATGGGGAGAAGGTGGACAGTACGTCCATCTTGTTGTATTTCCAGGATAGAATCTTGTTGGATAAAGTTATGATAGGCTACTTGTGCTTCAGTGTGAGGGCGTTCTGTCCCTCCACCTCTACGGTGCTATAAATGTCAGAGAAATGGATATTGCTAATGTTTGTAAGGGTAAACAAAGATGTAGTAGATTTGGAGGGGACCATTCTTATGGTGAATGTGGAGAGAATCCGATGAAATGTTGTAATTGTGGAGAAGGTCATTCTGTAGCATATGCAGGGTGCGAAAAGGAAAGAAGCAGCTGAAATACAGAAAGTTAAATCAGATAAGAAGATTACGTACGCCGAAGAAGTAAAAGAGGTCAGAAACAATGACATTTCTTCAAACACAAATGTTGACAAAACAAGAGTACCTGAAAGTGATCAAAGTAATATCACAATTGAAAAGTTGATTCCATTCCTGGCATATGTCATTAACTGCTCAGAACAGGCGAAAACTAAGACTGAAAAAATAAAGATCATAGTGAAGGCTGCTACCAAATTCTTTCACGTTAAAGGTATTGTGACATGATTTTGTAAATTTGAATATTTGTCAGAACATATATATCTTATATCATTGAGCTCTGGTCGTTTTTGCATAATAAATTATAAATATATTAAATTTTTATTCTAAATTATGCTAATTTTTTCTCTGGTACTTGCTGGGATACGCCCCTAAAATTCCGCGCATTCCCGCAATACGTCATCAGTGTGACGTGACACATCAGTGTGACGTGACAACGGGCAGAAGGCAGAGCCTTGCCCGTTTGTTAGGTGTGTTAACTGCTTGCCATACAGATTCATTTCCTGAAGGATCGCCTCTTTTATTTGTGTAACTTGAAAAATGCCGTCACGTTGTAGCGCATTTGTGTGTTCTAATATCAGCAGTGAACAAGTGAGCCTTCACAAATTTCCAAAAGATGACAAACTTTGTCAAGAATGGACCAGACAAGGACCGGTGGGTTCCAGGAGTCGTATGTCTGCAGCGACCATTTCACTGCCGATTGTTTTCAGCACCTGGTATAAAAGAATCTTTAGGATTACCAGTAAGATTCAGAAGACTTTTAAAACCGGATGCTATTCCTACTATTTTTAAAAGAAAATCTACAGAAGAAAGTCCCAGGAGCTACCATGTCGAAACAACGCAGGGACCATCGGAAGACTGTCCAGGAGATGAGTAAGTCTTTGTGTAAACATAATCGGAGGTGTGTAGTGTTTTAGATTATAAACTATTTATTTTACGTGAGTTCATGTTGTTTTACTTTATACACTTTGAGTGTATAAAGCCAATTATCACGGCAGATTATGTTTGTTCGCTGCTAACAAGCTAGCCGAATCAGATAGCTAACACAATAGCCGCGATACAGGCCACGTTGCTATGTATGTATTTTTAAATTATGTCTGCGCCATCAGGTAACATCTCGTTTCTTTCTATTCGGGGAGGGTTTATTAATGAGAGTTTTGGAAGATTTACTGTCTTAAAATGATATATCGCTGACGCGACCGGTAATAAGCCGAGATAGCAGCTAACAAACATTAGCCGAGAGCCCGGAGCAAACACGTTGCTAATGATGTATTTTTAAATTATGTCTGCGCGATCAGGTAACATCTGTAGTTTCTTTTTATTCGGGGAGGGATATTAATGAGAGTTTTGGATGATTTACTGTCTTAAAATGATATATCGCTGACGCGACCGGTAATAAGCCGAGATAGCAGCTAACAAACATTAGCCGAGAGCCCGGAGCAAACACGTTGCTAATGATGTATTTTTAAATTATGTCTGCGCGATCAGGTAACATCTGTAGTTTCTTTTTATTCGGGGAGGGATATTAATGAGAGTTTTGGATGATTTACTGTCTTAAAATGATATATCGCTGACGCGACCGGTAATAAGCCGAGATAGCAGCTAACAAACATTAGCCGAGAGCCCGGAGCAAACACGTTGCTAATGATCCATCCATCCATCCATCCATTTTCTTCCGCTTATCCGGGGTCGGGTCGCGGGGGTAGCAGCCTAAGTAGGGAGGCCCAGACTTCCCTCTCCCCAGCCACTTGGAGCAGCTCCTCTGGGGGAATCCCAAGGCGTTCCCAGGCCAGCCGAGAAACATAGTCCCTCCAGCGTATCCTGGGTCTTCCTCTGGGTCTCCTCCCGGTGGGACATGCCCGGAACACCTCACCAGGGAGGCGTCCAGGAGGCATCCTAACCAGATGCCCGAGCCACCTCAACTGGCTCCTCTCGATGTGGAGAAGCAGCGGCTCTACTCCGAGTCCCTCCCGGATGACTGAGCTTCTCACCCTATCTCTAAGGGAGAGTCCAGCCACCCTGCGGAGAAAACTCATTTCAGCCGCTTGTATCCGAGATCTTGTTCTTTCGGTCATAACCCAAAGCTCATGACCATAGATGAGGGTGGGAACGTAGATCGATCGGTAAATTGAGAGCTTTGCCTTTTGACTCAGCTCTCTCTTCACCACGACAGACCGGTACAGCGCCCGCTTCACTGCGGACGCTGCACCTATCCGCCTATCGATCTCACGCTCCAGTTTTCCCTCATTCGTGAACAAGATCCCGAGATACTTAAACTCCTCCACTTGGGGCAGGACCTCCTCCCCGACCCGGAGAGGGCATGCTACCCTTTTCCGGCTCAAGACCATGGCCTCGGATTTGGAGGAACTGATCCTCATCCCGGCCGCATC